>PISX010003919.1:0-90079 GCA_004024625.1 Mellivora capensis
GTAACATAGTCAGAGATGCATGCAAGAGCTCAACGCTGAATAGCCAACCAGGGCTGATCTCTCTGGCCGATGCACTAAGCCATGACCCTGGTTCTGTCCTGTTACCACAACAGCCCTCTGGGCCCAGAGCTAGACCTCAGTTAGCAGAAGAAATGAATGGAAGATATATCTTAAACAAATAAGGGAGAAATAATGGTAGAAAAAGTGCTTTAGGGGCCACCCGTGTGACTCCTGATTTCAGCTCAGGATGTGATCCTGCAGCAATAGTAGGATCAAGCCCCGCTCCCTGATGTCGGGCTCCCTGATGAGCTTGGAGTCTGCTTCGGATCCTCCCCCTGGCTCCTCCCCTGCTCACGTACTCTCCCTTGCTCTCTCTCTCTCTCTCTCAAATAAATAAATTTCTTTTAAAATCTTTAAAAAATAAAAGAAAAGAAAAATGTTCTAAGGGTGCTTAACAAATCTGATCACCCAAGTATTTCAAAATCTCCAAAATGCATCTAAGCTCTAGAAACGGATGGGCATGATGGCTCTTGAGCCACACTGCAAATGTACTTAGTGCCCCTCTGTAACACGGTAAATTTTTTTTTAAGATTTTATTTATTTATTTGACAGAGATCATAAGTAGGCAGAGCACAGGCAGAGAGAGACGGAGAAGCAGGCTCCCCGTGAGCAGAGAGCCCGATGCGGGGCTCGATCCCAGGACCCTGAGATCATGACCCGAGCTGAAGGCAGAGGCTTAACTCACTGAGACACCGAGGTGTCCTAACATGGAAAATTTTATATGATTATATTTTATATTTTATAAAATATTTTATCACAATAGCAACAAAAATGTTCATCAATGTCTTTTCCCCTGAATGGAAAAGAACAGCCAGCTGAGGGCCTGTACGACCACAAATTCTTTATTAATCGTATTTTTCGCTGACATCGTGCCCTATCCTTCAGTATCACGCATTTCTCCCCAAGAGCAGTTGGAGCTTCAAAATGGCTCCAGGGGCTCCAAAGCAGGAGGCTGTCATTACGCCACGGGCAGGAAAGCTAGAGCTGGCGTGATTACCAGAGCTCTGGTGAAAAGTAAAAAGGTGATTTTCGGTGACAGCTGCCGTCAATGGAGCGGATGCTAAAAACTGGGGACGGGGACGCCAAACCCCCACGGTTCTCACCGCAAAAACTGTAAATATGGGCACTCCTCAGTGGCTTTAAAAAACAGAGCCATTCTGGAAAGCATCAGAAGGTTTAGAAGAGTCGCCAGCTTTAAATAAAAGCAGCAGTGAGTTAAAGAGATAATTAGATTGGCAAAAAGAAACAGTGGAAAATTGAAAAGAACCCTTTCGCTGGCAATGACATCTTCAAGCATAGTTGCAATCTACAGAATATAAAGGGAAAAAAAGAAGATGGGATTCCTCGGATATGAGAAATTGGGAGCAAAGCAGATTGGCTCAAGAGCCCAGTCCTCTTCTTTTTTTTTCCTCCCGAAGAAAGGGCCAAAATGGGGGATAGATTAGATTTTCTCTGTGTTAAGTAGCAAAGGAAAATGCCGATCACATTACAAGCATTTGACAACAGACCCAATAACACCGAAACAGACAAACTATTATCACAGAGAACTGAAATCTATGAAAACTATTTTTAAACAATTAAGCCAGGTCAGATGGACAGTGAGTCTTCATATGTTCACATATGCAATAATATCTGAATCCATTTTATTTTAACCCTATTTGGATCTTCTAATTTAATAAAACCCCATTAATTCTAAAAGGGGGTCAGCACATAAGCAAGAGTTAGTATTTGATCTGCTTGCTTGGGATTATCCAAGATTTTTATTAGAGAACAATGGTTTATCCAAGTCGCTGCAAGGTGCCTCCTTCTTTAACTAATCTGGCACTGTTGTTTTTTTTTTTTTAAGATTTTATTTATTTACTTGACAGAGATCACAAGTAGGCAGAGAGGCAGGCAGAGAGAGAGGAGGAGGAAGCAGGCCTCCTGCTGAGCAGAAAGCCCGATGGGGGGCTCGATCCCAGGACCCTGAGATCATGACCTGAGCCAAAGGCAGAAGCTTTAACCCACTGAGCCACCCAGGCGCCCCATCTGGCACTGTTTTAATCAAGTTTGCTTTCAAATAATCCTCAGACACCAGAGATGTCTGTAAACAGATACATAGCGTATACAGTATAACTTGATCAAGTGTAATATATTTTTCTTTTAAATTGAATTCCAAACTATACCGTTAAGATCCAACAGTGAAGAAAATCTAAGCGTGAGCTAGAGAGAATTGATGTGAAACACACAGAAAAGGCAGGAGGCAGACAGACAGCTCATGGGAAGGGGACCCTGGGCCACCAAGCCCACGGGCAGAGTTCTGTGATGCGGAGCAAATAGGACACTGGTGAAAGACAGGGGTGTTTCTGTTTGGTGGCTGGATGTGGTTTTGTTCTTCTGTACGGTTAGATTTTTTTTTTCTTTTTAAGAAGGAGAAGCAGAAAGAGAGAAAAGCCTAGAAGATGACTAGAATGTTTTCAGCCCCATATCCAACAAACACCAAAGAGAAGAAAGGGAATTATAAGTAATCTTTAAACACCTTTGTGCAGGTAATAAAGGAGAACAGTAATGCTGAATTTTAAGAGTACAGCGCTGAGTGGTCAAAACCACGTGGTTCTAGGGTCAGATGACCCAGATGAAGATCTCGACTTCACCACCTGCTGCCGGCTGGGTGATCTCAGGTAAGCTACGGGTACGCACAATATCTTTGATTCTGCACCTGTCAGTGCAGGGAATGACAGCTCCCATGACCTGAGGGCAGGTGAAGAGTGGAATGAGTGTGGGGGATGCTCATGCCTCCAAGAATCAGACATGAGCCACACGTGAGAAAAGGACAACTTGGCAGGAAAATCGGAACCACCATAGAAAAAGAACAAAAGTGAAATCCTCCTTTCCTAAGTAAGGGCTGAGGAAGAAGAGAGAAGTGGCCTTCAGAGATGCAATGACTGTCATCCAGAGAATTCTCAGTCAAAGGGCTCCGGTAATTAGGTAAGTGGACGTGTATGACAATCTCCAGAGAAACTCCAAGAGCAGCCATGAGCAAAAGAGCCTACTTGAAACAAGTACCGAGTCCAGAAGGTGCTGAATGCAGCTCATGACAGCTCCAGGCAAGTAAACACATTCATACCCTGCTGGGACTCTCTCTCACCCCGGAGAAGGCAGAAACTATGGTCAGTAGAGGAGGGAGGAGAGAGAGAGAAGTTGGTCACCCTTCTTTCTCAACAGCAAGCTCCTCTGTATGTAGCAAGCCCTAGAAACCAAGTTCAGAGTTTCAGCAATTCCACTGGAGGGACTGGATAATTTTTTTAAAAGATTTTATTTATTTATTTGACAGACAGAGATCACAAGTAGGCAGAGAGGCAGGCAGAGAGAGAGAGGAGGAAGCAGGCTCCCTGCCAAGCAGAACGCCCGATGCGGGGCTCGATCCCAGGACCCTGGGATCATGACCTGAGCCAAAGGCAGAGGCTTTAACCCACTAAGCCACCCAGGCCCCCGGGACTGGATACTTTAATCACTGATGTACAGCTAACTTTGATGACTTATGGGGGCTAAAGGACCTTCAGTTACTGAATAGGTTATCAGAAGGTCAGTAGGGCCTTCTAGAATTTTCATCCAGAGGCAGCAACAGAACCAGCCCCACTGACTAAATATGTAAAGAGACAATAGAAGACAAAAATTACTTTAGAAATACCTAAGAGAAATCACGTTCTTTCAACAGGTAGTTACATGTTTCGAGGCACAAGGTAATTGTCACAAATGACTGTATCCACTGGGCATTCACCAAGTGCCAGGTACGATGCTTATCACTTTCCAGGCCAACACCCTATTTAGCCCTCCCGACAGCAGCAGGAAGTGGGCAGCAGCATCATCCCCATTTTACAGATGATAGAAAACCAGTAACTCGCCCAAGGTCACGTGAGTTAGCAGTCACGTGAATCAGCCGAGCTGGGACAATCAAGCCACGATGCCAATTCTTTGCTTCTCCTTCTTTTGAGATGACTGGAGAAATACAATAGGGCTTACCTTGTGATTCATGTGGATTTGCTCAAATTGCTCTCCACAAGAGCACGCCGTGACGGCCCACCCTAGGCAGCCAAAGAAGATCCAGCTGGTGAAGGTAAACCTGGGATCTGAACCCGGACAGTGTGGCTCCAAGTACCATGCTCTGAGCCAGCGTGATGGACGGCCTGCCTGAAAGTATTTTATAATCTGTGGAGTGCTACATAAATGTCAAAGGGAAGGTAATGCAGAGGATGATGACAGCCTGGCCGCATGGAAAGGGCAGGACCATGGGCTGATCTAGAATACCAGGGAGGTAGGGGCTCATTGGCAGAAGCAGCAGTAAGACAGGGAACACGGTACCTTCTAGGAGCAGTAAGGCCAAGGACTGTTCTCACAGAGAAACTCAACTCACGGGACAGCCAGGGAAGTGAATGAAGGAGAGAACAAACAATAAATCCACGAGGCAACCATTCGCACTCGTGCGCACACTTGCCTTCTAGGACATGGTCATCACTCACGTTAAGAAGAAATGGAGCAAGAAGCAACTCGGGGACCTCGAGGAGAAAGCTGCGAAAATGGACTCTTCCTCTGGCAACACCAGCACCATCGCTCGGCGGCTTGCCAAGATGTCATGCCAACTGTGGCACCGGGGTGCCCTCCATCTTCCTCAGACCCGTGAGGAATGCCTCCCTCCTGGAAATGGCACTGGGTGGTGTGGCCGTTGTTCCTGGTTGGACTCTCCTATTTCTCCGCCTCACTTCACGTAGTGAACCAAAAACGAGTTGGCTGGGTGGGAAAGGCGTGTGTTTTCATTTCTGAAGGCCACTCCGGATTTGCAATGTGCCTTCCCCGAGAAGCTCAAGAGAAGTGGATGTTGTTCGGGGTATCTGAAACGTGGTCTGCGGCACAGGAAATACTTTCTTTTTTTTCTCATGTGAGGGACATCTTCAAGGTCGGAGGGTTTAGAATGCTCAGGGTCAGGGCCTGGCACAGTCTTTGCCCATCAGTAGTGAGCAACTAATAAATAGTAGTTTAATGTAGGCTGATTGGCTGGTTGGTGAAATAAACAAGTGAATGAATGAATGAATGAATGAACGAACAAACAAATGAATGAAAAATGGCAAGAGGCAAGAATACAGACTTTGAGATCAGGCTCATTTAGGTTTCATCATCAACTTCCTGTGGGACTTTGACCAAGCCGCTTAACCTCTCTGAGCCTAATAATCCATCTGCAAAAAGAGGTAACAACCGCCACAGTGATGGACTTCTGTTCTCTCTTCTGCTTTGGTTCCTTCCAGCCTCCATTATTTTACATCCTGTAACACCCTGATTTGGGCTTGGTGCCCCGCCCCTCTCCCATCCTCAGTACCACAGTCAGTTGGGGAATCTAATTCTATTGGGAAGTAAACAAATAACTTCAACCTAGGCCAACCAGTATGTTACATTCCTATAGAGAAGGTGATGGTCTCAGGGGCAGGACCATGAGGCCAGTCACAACTCTATTAGGCCGGGTTTTCCAGAAAAACTGCGGTAGGCAGGATATACATATTTATCCACCTAAGAATCAGACACTTTCCAATTTCTTCTCCCTCCTCCAAGACTATCCTAAGCACAGGCAGTGTGTGTCTGTATAGATCTCTTCCTATGCCAATGGAACATACCCCGTACACAGCATGCTACATTTTAGCTGTTCCCCCTTAAAATAAACCTAGGAAATCAGACCACATTGACATATTGGAAGTTGACACAATTTCTTTGGGGTGTTACACATTTCTCACCTTCCCCCATCAACGGACAGGTAGGATTTGTCTACGTATCTCCTGTGTGATTTTATACATATGCATTACAATGTAACATCTGTTTATATTTCATGTATTTATGTTTTAATATACATTTAATTATGTCATATATTTATATTACATATTATATAATTTTATGTTCCAGTATCTCTATACATGTGAAATCTTAAAGAAGAGAATGCAGAGGGGTGCCTGGGTGGCTCAGTGGGTTAAAGTCTCTGCCTTCGGCTCAGGTCACGATCTCAGGGTCCTGGGATCAAGCCCCACATCGGGCTCTCTGCTCACTGCTCAGCAGGGAGCCTGCTCCCCCCCCCGTCAAATAAATAAATAAAATCTTAAAAAAAAAAAAAAGAAGAAGAGAATGCAGAAAGTGAATGAAAAAAGCTAATTATTTTCTAAGAAAGTAAAATTACACAGGACTCATCCATCCCTTGGTGGACAGTTTGATTAAGACCCGGGAGTAATGGGAGCAGCCTTCTTTGCTAGGTTTTACTATATTAAGATAATCAGGAATGATGTGTTATTTCCTGATGGCTCAGAAAATAGCCTACCTTTGGGGAAGGCACTTCACCTTCAAAACCCACAGACCTGGGCTGGATTCTTTGCTCTGCCATTTGCCAGTAGGGTGACGTACGTAACCCCTTGGAACCACAACTACTTCATCTGTAAAATGGACATTTCTTGAGGTCATGTGAGGATGCAGAAATATTAAACACAGTAGATCTGTCCCTTCTTGGGCACCTGGATGGCTGAGCTGGTTAAGCATCTGACTCTTGATTTTGGTTCAGATCATGATCTTAGCTCCACACTCAATATGGAGTCTGCTCGAGATTCTCCCTTTGTCCCTGCCCCCTGTTCACACTCTCTCTGTCTCTCTCTCTCTCAAAATAAATAAATAAAATCTTCTTAAAAATACAACTTAAGGGGTGCCTGGGTGGCTCAGTGGGTTAAGCCTCTGCCTTCGGTTCAGGTCATGATCTCAGGGTCCAGGAGCCTGCTTCCTCCTCTCTCTCTCTCTCTGCCTGCCTCTCTGCCTACTTGTGATCTCTGTCTGTGTCAAATAAATAAATAAAATCTTAAAAAAAATACAATTTAAAAGTAAAATAAAATCAGTCCCTTCTTCACATCCCTTTAGAGAACATGAAATTGTGCAGCCGGCATGGCCAAATGGCAGGTAGCCAAGTATACAGGGAGAGACTTGCATGGGCTCCTATCATGTTGAGAAATGGTGAACGTGTGTGGTCATGTTTCCGTTAGGTAGCTTTGCAATGTGTGCCCTGCCCTCCAAACTTGCCTACAAGGCCCCAGGCACTGTGCTAGTGCTGCGATTTCCCAAATGAATGTGCCCCCAAGGATTTCCAAAGTAAGTAAAGCAAGAACAAGGAAAAAAAGAAAGAAAAAGAAAAATACACACACATCAGTGATTATTTCATATGTCATGTCACTACTATGGGTATTTACAAAAAATACAAGGAATGCAGAGGAAGAAAGTCTGGGGAAGAGGCACCAAAGGAGGATGCCCCCTTTCCTGGATGTCACAGGAGGAAGAGAATGACAAGCTGGTGATGAGGAGAAGGGGGTCTTCATGAACTTCGAACACCCCTGTCTGATCCTCCATAATCCCTCTATCTGATCTCTCTTGCTTCCACTTGTGGCCCACACAATGTGTTCCCAACACAAGAACAGCAAAGCTATGAGGACATAAAGTCAATCATCTTCTCCAATGTCTTCCCACCTCACTCGGAATAAAAGCCAGAGTCTTTACAGTGATCTTCCATTCCCTACTTAATCTGTATCTCCTCAAACCCATAAGGCACATTTCTACCTCAGGGCCTTTGCATGTGCTCTTTCCTCTTCCTGGAATCCTCCTCCCTCAAGTATCTACAAGGCTTATCCTTGGACCCCCATTTTTCTCGAGTATTCTCAACTTTGGCCATAGTATTTAATTTACTTAGGTGTTCAATGGGTAACCTATAGATAGCTATGCTTTCTGTTTTACCCACAATGCCTAGAGCTGTGCCTGACACAGAGAAGGCAAACAATAAATATTTTCTGGAAGAAAATGAGTGATTAGAGATTCCTGGCAAAGCTACAGAGGTGTGAAGGGTTTTGGCAGGTTTCAGGTAAAACAGAAGATAAGAAAAACAAACAAAACAGGTAAGGTGGGGGAGAGAAAATTTTGTTCATTCTACAAGTGACTAGTCTGCAACATGAGTTCACTCACCAATGTGCGGTGACTAATATGCTTGTGTCAATGCAGAATCCCTACCCACCTTTCTGGGACTCATCAGCGACACCCCAGGCCTTTCAGAGAGAAAGCACAAAAGGAAGGGGCACAGGACAGCACTGGTCAGGAAGGACAGGTGTTTAAGGATGAAGTATCGGCTAAGCCGTACCCAGGGGAAAATGCACCTTGCCGTGAGAGCACGCATATATGTTGTTGCTAAAAAGCATGTGCATTGAATTGGCAGAACTAGACAAACATGACTCAGTCCCTGAGAGGTGTAGAGACTCAGGGATGATACAGAAGAGATTTGAGGGCTGAGGCATTCTCGTGACCGCGAGAGGAAGGCACCAACCAGTAGCAAAGAGGTGAAGAACATGCGGGCGAGGACCGGAGGCCAAAGGGAACATACTGCCACGTGCACAACGGAGAACACCCTGAGCAAAGTCCCTGACCATTTTTTCTGTGGGTATGATCACAGGCAGCGCAACTGTGCCAAGCATCTGAGGACCAAGGTCCTTTCTATGCCCCAGGTCCTTGCCTTGTGGTCTCCAGGAACCCCAAATAGGAGCAGCAGGAGGGGGCCTAGTGGAGAACCAGACATCAGCACCATGGTTGCCAATTCAACCGAAGCCCAGACCTCTGGACTGGGAGGAGGGGGCTAACTTCGCTGACAGGCTATCGTGCCAGACCCTAGGCTGAGACTCACCCAGTAGGCACGACCCTGTAGCGAATGTACTTTGTCAAACCCAGGACTTTGAACTCATGTTTTATTCCTATAATCACTACAAAGATGATGCCAGGAGTTCAGAGATAAAGGGCTTCTGCCTATGGCCTGGTGGACAGACACAGCAAAAAGGAAGTAGATTCCTTATCATATTCCAGGCAAGAGCTGCAGATGAGGACAGAAGAGAGGCAAGTGCTTTGGCATCAGTGCCCTGCGGAAGGCTTCTGTAGAGGAGGCGTTCTCGGGGCTGGGTTTTGAAGGGTAAGTAGGAGTCTGCCACCGGAGGGGAGGAGGAAAGGCATTCCGTGCAAAGGCAAAAGCTATGAGTAAGTATAAACTATCTAAAGACCAGCCAAGAAATTCAGCGGAAAGTGACTCTGGGGGTGCACATGGGGTAGAAGGACGGCTTTCTGCTCACAGCTAGAGATGAGGTGCCTGAGACCGCATCCGGCTAAGCACTCTGGAGATGATTCTGGACTTGGCGGATGGCCGGAGCAGGTCCACAAGCAGGCAGACACGGGTGCGTGGGAGTAGGAAGGGCTTTTCCCACTAAACCGTATAAGGAGCCCTGGTGTTTGTAATGACAGAATCCACGTCCCTTCAGCCACGGAACATTCTGCAACAGCTGCTCATGCTACAGATACATGCCAGCAACACTCATTGTTCAGATCCATTCTCTAGAATCCTCAGTATTGATGTCCCCCGAGCTTGGGGCCCTGGGCGAAACCATCCTCCGGCACATCAAACAGACAGCCCGGCCAGAATGAGATGCAATCCGGCTTCTGGACCCCTTGACGGAGCAGTCTGCCAGTCTGCACAGCCCACATAAATGTGGTGGGTACAACAGCCGTTCAGCCACCAAGGCCCCTGCATAAATAACATCCTCTTTAGTCAATGCTCAAAGAGAAACCCCGGGATGCATCATCTTACAGAGGAAAAATAATAAAGTCACCCAACCCGGAGCTCCAAGCAAGCAGGGCATCGTGCGAGCAAGGTCTCCGTGTCCCTGGAAATTCAGGGCTGCCTGAGACAGGGACAGCAGGTGAAATGTACATTGCAACATGCAAACAGACACCACTGTCAGCCCACCGGCCCATCAAGAAGATGAATGCAAAAGTATGCAACAAATAAATCAGGCAGGTACTGCAGGGGGGGCACGGCAGGAGGGCGGGAGAAGAAATCCTACATAATAGTAAGTAGTAAGAGCAGACAGTTGTGCAGCGTCTGCTGGACGTCACCCCCACCCCTGGCACTTTACACCCGTTACATAATGTCATCCTCATCAGGACATGGGAGCTATTAGCATCCTCCCGCTACAAAGGAGGACACGGAGGCACAGAGAGGGTGAGCAATGTGTCTAAAGTCACACAGCTCAGAAACCACAGAGCCCGAATGGCAATGCAGGCCCTCGGGCTTTAGAGATCAGGGCTCTGAACCACTACTGCCCCTGCAAGATCCCAGAAAGGGAAGAGCCCATCTTGCTGCCCCAGCTCTATCTGTCTCTGGGACAGAGGCTGCATTTTTTGAACCTTGGTTTTTCCAACAGTGAGAGGACAATATTGGCAGCAGTTATCTTAGAAGGTCTTGAACCCATTAAGTGAGTGCCTGGCACCCAGTAGGCAGCCAGTAGATGTTTGCTAAATCCCCAACAGAGAAGCGACCCAAAGAGCTTTCCCTGTGGTTATTTAATCTCAAATCGCACATTTACTCAACATTAATCACTTCCCATAAAGTGCCTCACTTATGCCACTCGCCCTGCCTGCCCACCACCCTGAATCAAACCTCCTACTTATTCTCCCGCATGGCCACAGGCTACTCAGTGCCCAGACCTCCAGGCCCCAGGGTGTTTCTTGAAAGGTGGATCCATTCCCTGGGATTTTCCCAGGAAGGCCCTAACAAGACTGACATTTGGGGTGGGGGCGCCTGGGTGGCTCAGTCAGTTAAGCATCCAATTCTTTTCTTTCTTTTAAAGATTTTATTTATTTGGCGGAGAGATAGAGAGAGAGCACAAGTAGGCAGAGCGGCAGGCAGAGGGACAGAGAGAAGCAGGCTCTCCACTGAGCAGGGAGCCCAATGCGTGGCTCATTCCCACGACCCTGGGATCATGACCTGAGCTGAAGACAGCCACTTAACCGACTGAGCCACTCAGGCACCCCTAAGTGTCCAACTCTTGATTTCAGCTCAGGTCATGATCTCAGGATTCTGGATTGAGCCCCATATCGGGCTCCCTGCTCAGTGTGGAGTCTGCTTGAGGCTTCTCCCTCTCTCTGCCTCTATCCCTCTCCCAGCTTACTCTCTGTCTCTCTCTCTCTGTCTCTCTCTTTCTCTCTCTCTCTCTCAAATAATAAATAAACAAATCTGGGGGGGGTACTGACATTTGGGACGACAACGTGGTCTTCAAGGAAGCCAATCATAACGGGTCTCTGAGTGATGGTCCAATCACGAAGATATCCCAAGATTCACCAAGAGTTCAGCAAGCCTGCTTTAAAAAGGCCCCTCAGGGATGCCTGAGTGGCTTAGTGGGTTAAGCCGCTTCAGCTTAGGTCGTGATCCTAGGGTCCTGGGATTGAGTCCTGCATCAGACTCCTTGCTCAGTGGGGAGCTTGCTTCTCTCTCTGCCTCTGCCCGCCACTCTGCCTGCTTCTGCATGATCTCTCTCTCTCTGATAAATAAATAAATAAAATCTTTAAAAATAAATAAATAAAATTTTAAAATATAAAAATAAATAAATAAATAAAAAGGCCCCTCAACGTGGAAGTCAACACAAAATCCTTTTTCTCCGGACAGCCAGCATTTTAAGACATTTTCAAGTATCTCCAAATACCTCCACACTTACAAATAATCTCCTGTTTTCAAATTCAGCATCATTGATCAAGTCTCTCTGAGGCACCCATCCCCACGGTAGGTATCAGAGCTGAAAAGATCAGTAAGACATGGTCCCATCTTCAAGAATCTTTTAATATTAAGGAGATAAATTCACGACGACGGTAAGGCCCGTGTTGTAAGCATTCCATGGTCCTAGGAACGAGATGCTGTGAAGGTAAGGGGCACTGCCATCTGCCTCGGGGAGGGATCAGGTCATGGCAGACTCCCTCCCTAGTGATGGGATATAAAAGACATCCAAGGTGATTAAAAACGCGAAGATGTTGGCATCACGGAGCACGGACGTCCGCCTGGACCGCACGGGGACATTTTCGAAGATCCCACATGGGATCGGAACTGGGAAGTGTGGGCAGAGGAGGAAGCAGACAGCTTTGTGTGACATTTACTTGCCCTACACCATCGGCGGGTGGTTGTGGAGAGCAAACGCTCACGGCTGGTGGCGTGTGTGGATATATTTGGTGGCCTGGTCCAAAGTCTTCATTTTCCAAATGGACAAGTCTCGATATTTACTTCTCCCGGTCGCACGACGCTCACGAGTCCCTCCGACTTCCCGTAGGTATCACATCTACCTCTGTCCCCGGTCTGCCAATGCTTACCCTGCAACTGCCATTTCCCTGTCCCCTGACGTCACCGGCACCTTTGCTTCGCCGGCTCGCATTAGACTTGTAACATTACAGGTGCGAAAACGAAATGTCAACTTTTTCTCACTCTCTCTCAAAGAGAATGGTGAGACAGTAAGAAACGATGAATTCCTCAGACTTAAATGTCTCTCACTTTTCAAAAGACTCTTTCTAGAATTCTAAAGACGGGGGGCCTTCCCTGGGCGGCACTGGCTTTTTCGGTTTGCATTTCCGTGTTTCGGTGGAAAGGTGAAGATTCTGGAGGACAGCTTGCAGGAAGACAAGTAACTAGTATTTGCTCAATGCTTACTACATACCTGTCAAACACACACACACTCTTTTCAGCCCATTAAAACCCAGCAAGGTAAGTATGATGATGTAAGTGCTGCAGACAACAAAACGGAAGACCAGGAAGGCTCCAAAACTCACCCAGGATCACGCAGCTCCAATACAGAATCCAAACTCTCATGGCTGACCCCAAAGCACAGGTCTTCTTCCATGAGAACCTTCTGGTAAGACGATGCCAAAGGGTTGGCAGTAATGTACTCAGAGTCACGCTCTGCATGACTACCAAGAGATAACCCTTCCTCCGAAACCCAATTTAAGAACCCCAGTATTTATCAGGACGGGAATACTCTAGAACTGGAGTTGGCAAGCCAGCGTGCCCTCCCCCATCCAGACTGCTGCCATGTTTTGTAAACAAAGTTTTATTTCATGCCTCAGTGCAGAGCTGAGAAGTTGTTGACAGAGACCGCAGGACTCAAAAAGCCTAGAATATACTTCCTTTACAGAAAAAGCTCACCAGCCCTGGGGCTATGAACATCATCCCATCTTCCACTAAATGCTGTTTGAAGCCCAAAGATAACAGAGAGCTGGGGCTGGGGGAAGAAAGGCAGAAGCCGTCAATGAGAAATACTGAGCACAGTCATGGTTAATTTTAACTGTCAACTTGCCTGGGTGAAGGGAGCCCCAGACAGCTGCTCGAACACGATTTCTGGGTCTGTCTAGGAGGGTGTTTCTGGAACAGGCGGAATCAGTGCACCGAGGGAAGAAGATTCACCCTCACCAAAGCGGACAGGCATCACCCAGTTGGCTGAGAGCCCCAACTGAACAAAAAGATGGAGGAAGGACAGCATGATCTCCTCCAGTCCTTGGACATCAGAGCTCCCAGCTGTCAGGCCTTCAGACTGGACTGAACGATATCACTTGCTTTCTTAACCAAGACTTGCAGACAGCAGATCATGGGGCTTCTTGGCTTTCGTAAACACGTGGCCAATTTCTATAGTATATCTCCCTTTGTGCATATCTCTACATGTCCTATAGGTTGTGTTTCTCTGAAGACCTATCTCACACGCTCGATATGACCCCGGCTGTCCCCCAGACGAGGCACCAGAAAGCCTGCCTCACTCGCTCATCAAATATGTACTGAGCACCTGTTTTGTACCAGGCACTACAGCAGGCGCTGGGAAGAGTGATAAACACAAACGGCATGTTCTGGTGAGAGACGCACCTCAGAATCTCTGCTCCAAAAAATTTACATACATACAGATTATGATGCCTCAGGGGATACTGATCGTCACTGGGAGGAAGGAGGAGGAAACAACTGGTTTTCACAGAAGATGAGGAAAGCTCTCTAGGATGACACCTGAACAGAGTGTTAAAGTATGGTTTGTCAAAGGGGGAAGAGGAAGGAAGGTGCACCAAGCAGACAGAAGAGGCTGTGCAAGAGTCCTGAGGCAGGAAATCACTTAGCATGTTACACCGACAGCAAGGCACCACCCTGTGGCTACAGCAGACAGGGCGCCCGAGGGGGACTGGCAGAAGACGCAGTTTCAGGGTGGTGGGGGGGTGGCGGGTTCTGCCGACAAACTGACAGGTTCAATCCTAACTGTGTCAATTCTGGTTCAAATCCTGGATGCAGGATGGTGGTCTGTCACTTCCGTACCCACCCACTTCCGAGAGTCACTGTGAGGACACAAAGTGAAAATGCATTTAACGCACTTAGCCTAGTCCCTGGCACGCCGTAAGCACTGACTACATATCCCCTTTCATTGCCACTATTATATCTGCGCTGATGGGAATTCCTACAAACTAACTGCTCCCCATAAACTGCAACATTCAGCCTCCATTGATGCTTTAACTGACAGAGAGAAAACTATCAGGGAGCGTGTACCCAGATGAAATGTATGGATCTAGGCTGCAGAGGAGAGATTGATCCACTTACAGAATGAGCTGAGCCCAAATCCTGGCGTCCAACCCCTTTCCTTGCTGTGTGGCCTGAGAGAGGTTACCCAACCTCTCTGTGAGTTAGTGTCTCAATCTGTAAACTGGGGATGATTACAGAACCGATCCCTCAAGGTGGTTGTTTGAGGATCAGATGAGACAGTCATGTAAGCACCCAACCCCATGCCTGGAGATAGGGAGTGGTCAATAATGTTGGCTACTTATTATCTTCAAGGTCAGCAGGACTTGAGTGAGAGAAGAACCGGCTTTCTTCCTCACACTCCAGAAAGCCCTGATGGAGGAGAGAGGGCTTCTATTCCTCTCTTGGCAAAAGCATTTTAGATTCTAGACATCTCTTAGCAAAAGCAGAGAAAAATATTCACTGGGTGGGAGGCAGCTACGAGTCTTGGAACTTCTAAGTTCCGTTCCAATCGTAAACATTCTGTCCACCTTCCTCACTGAACACTCCACTAGGTCAGCAACAAAACAAGACTTCTTTATCTGCATTCTGCACTCAGCAGTTGGGACCTAAAACCTCGCAGTGACCACCAAAAACATGGCAATGAAACCAGAATGGAAAGGTGAGGCCAGGGCAAGGATCTCTGTGGCAAGAATGGAGAGAACGGGCTCCCCCGCTGTGCCCGCACTGTGCCTTCTCCCACTCCAAGCTGCTGTCAGGTTGGTCCGTCCCCAGGCTGGTGAGGAATTGCCCACAGATAGCCCCTTTCACTATCTAGGAGTGTAAAGAATTAGAAGACTCTGTGCTTGCTGGGAGACTACAACCTGCTCTTTAAGCAACAACAGCTAAATATGTGCTTATTTAAAAATCACTCTGAAGGGGCGCCTGGGTGGCTCAGTGGGTTAAAACCTCTGCCTTCAGCTCGGGTCACGATCCCAGAGTCCTGGGATCGAGCCCCGCCTCGGGCTCTCTGCTCAGCGGGGAGCCTGCTTCCTCCTCTCTCTCTGCCTGCCTCTCTGCCTACTTGTGATCTTTGTCTGTCAAATAAATAAATAAATCTTTTTAAAAAATCACTCTGAAAGTCAAGGTTTCCTTTTCAAATCCTTTCCAGGGAGGACAGCGGTGGCAGAACAGAGGGAGAAAGCTTTAGGTGGTAGCATCTGAGAACACACGCATCTCAAGGAGGCTGCTAGGGACTGCAGAGCATCGTCAATGGAAAACAACTGTAAGGGGTGCACAGTGGGTACAAAGCCAAGATCACCAGCCACCAACGGGATTCACTATCAGAGTGAAGATGCCTGTGGCTCCTGCAGCAATTAGCTAGGTTGCACCTCCTAAGGTCAAGAACAGGACTGCAGAGACAGCTTCCTAGCTGCCCAGGAAGGGACAAGTTGGAAGGGGACACCAGAGAGATAAGACCTCAGCAGCTTGTGCGCACAGAGACATGCACTCACCTTACACCGGGCATGGTAAAAAGGAAATGTGTCCGGGAGTGAGAAGATTCCCAGCAGGACCGACTTGGCTCCTGGGTGTCATCTCCTGCCTGGAGAGAGCTAGCTTGCTGATTCTTGCTGCCCACCCACCTCCGACATGGATTTGAACCTGGGATCACAAACCCAAACGCCGGTGGGAGCCAGGGAACACCCTTCAGTAAGTGAAGCAGGTTATAAGTCAATGGCTGGGCAAGGCAGGGGCTGTGGCAAATTCAAGAACCCTACCTCCCTGTGCACAGGGACGCCACCACTCGGCACCTATGGCGTGGGACTGCGTAGGCATACGACCCCAGTGCAGTTCCATATTCTGACTTTTTTTTAAGAAGCAAGAAAGCCGGATTTTTATGTGAAATTTCCCAATTTTAAAATAGTACCAACTGATTCCAAATTTTCTTAGAAGGCTCTAGGCCAAACAAATAAAACCTGAACTGTGATATCAACTCATCCCTTCTCTCAACTAGGAATAGCAAGGCATGGGTGGCCCTTCCCAGTCAACTTTTGCAACACAAGACACAGGGAATCAATTGGGCCTTATGGCTTTGGGTCCAAGGCTGCCACTGGTAGCTCCCTAGTAGGACTGGCAGGTCCAAGCAAATCCTGACTTCTCAGTTCCTGGCCCACTCCCCCCCCACCCCCCCACCGAGAGATCTCCTGCCTTGAATTCCTATCACCCAGGAGCCGGTCTTCTGATCCCGGTGTTTGTTCAAGAAACAGAGAGAAAGGGATCAGACTGCCTTCCCCCAGAAGACACACTCCCTTTGCAAGCAAACAGCAAAACTGTGCCGATTTAAAAGAGAAAATAAATGACACTAGAAGGGTATGATCTATGAAAAAAATACAGATATTGCATGATGTCAACTGTTTGTTGACTTCGACGTGCTCAGGCAAAACCAGACAGACAGGAAAGCCACCAATGTGGGGTATTATGAGAGAAAGCACAGCCTCAAAATCCTAGTCAGGTATCGTGCCGCAACCCCCCATATGTGACATGGGACAAGTCCCCTCATGTCCCCAGCCCCTTCTCCTCCCCCATAAAGTGGGAGGGTTGGGCCTTAGCCTTTACATTTCTCATCCCCATGGTGAGCTCCACCACCACACAGCTATGAGTCCCGCTAAGGGTCCCCCTGCTGACCGCAGTGCCAGGGACACAGCAGAGAGGCAATGAACCAGTCTGCATGAACACAACAAGCACCGCCCGCGTGAGTCTGAGCAGGAGCTCTGTCCACTCATCAGCGGGACCCCGAGCCCGACTTCACCTCTGCACACTGTGGCCGCTGAGAAATACTCAGTATCGGCGGTGTGCCAGGCACGGCTAAGGACATGGGTGCACAGTCGGAGAGAGGATAACAGCCATCCCTGTCCCGTGCCCAGCATGTCGGAAGCCAGACATCGAGAACTCAGCCTCTGATCCAAACGGCCTGGCCCGCAGGTGTGTTTGGTTTAGCCTGCACTCCGGGTTTGTGTTTCATTTGGTGGCAACCACATGAAGACTGAAAATTCAAGTCATGGGGCACGAAAACTTGACCTGTGTTTCTCTGAAATGAGACACAGTGACCACACTCGGCACCCTCGACCCCCGGACGGGACAGCGGGGAGTCACAGCCGCCCCCTGGAGGAAACAAATTCCCAGCAGGCCCCCTTCACTCATCTCGACACCGGTCTGGTCCCCGCTGGGCATGTGCCTTGCAGCCCTTGGAGGTGCACATACTAGAAAAGGGAGGAGAAATGGCAAAAACCTGGGGCCAGTGTGAACACTGCAGAGGGAGGGGAGACTTTGTGGAGTGAGACAGTGAAGAGGACTCTGGCACTGCTTTATCCTTAAGGGTGAGGATTTGCTTCACAATCCGAGCAGCTGAAGTGTGCAGACAAGAGTGTGCTATGGGAATTTAAAACCAGAAATAAAAATAAAAGTAACTAAGGAGCTATTTTTTCCCCCTTGCAATTCACGGACCTTCTTAAGGTTGATTTACAAACTCTTATTTTGAAAACCTTCTCTCTTCCCCGCGCCCCCCACCCCCCCCAGCCGTCAGCTCATATTTCTTGCTTCCCTCAGTAAGTTCCATTATGGGGAAGTCAACAGGAATACAAGATCTAGAGTCAGAAGGCTCTGCCCCTCACTGGCTGTGTCTACCTGGTGCCATTTCAAGAAGAGGGCTTGGCTCCAAGCGGAGCTACTGCATGGTAAATGGCTATAGTGTTAATCAGCTGCTCTCCCCCAGTCGTATTTGCCTCCTCTTTAAAAGGGGATGATAAGGGGCTCCTGGGTGGCTCAGTGGGTTAAAGCCTCTCCCTTCAGCTCAGGTAGTGGTCCCAGGATCCTGGGATCAAGCCCCGCATTGGGCTCTCTGCTCACTGGGGAGCCTGCCTCCTCCTCTCTCTCTCTCTGCCTACTTGTAATCTCTGTCAAATAAATAAAATCTTTTGAAAAAGTTAATTAATTAATTAATTAATTAAAATGGGATGATAAGACCCTCTTACCTCACAGAGGTGCCGTGAGGAGAAAACGGGCAGGTCACGTGGAAGCTCGTTATATGGTCACCTCTGCAATGATTTTGCTTCTATGTACCATCTTCTGCACCCCCCCCCCACCCCCAAAGGCAAGCTCTGTAAAGTCAGGGTGTCTGTGGTCTTCACCCCCGGATCCCCAGTGCCGGGCACATAACAGGCATTCAGTGAAGGTTTCTGGATTACAAAATGCCGTGTGCGTACATAGATGACTGGCAGATGGGCCAATAGATGATGGATGGATGGATGGATAGAGAAAATAAAGGGATCGACAAATGAGTGAGTCAGCAAACGAGACAGACAGAAGTGTCACCACTAACACCATCCATAAGCTCTCCTCTCTGGATTCTGACCTAGAAAGTGTGGCCGGTCTGCCAAGTTCTGCTGGCTACAATCCCTAGAATCTTTACACACGTTAGATCCCACTCACTTGTTCCTCAGTGGACACATTCCTTTTACAATCCATTCGGCACTGAAAGGGCCTTGTATTTCTGTCTGAGAAGACCAATGTCATTATGTGCATCCTGGGTGCCAGGAGGCTAGGAGTTAGGGTCCAGACTTGTCCTCACCACCCTTCAAGGTGGTCACTGTTGTTCACCCAGGTCACAGAGTGGGAGACTGAGGCTCTGGCTGGGTAACTGAGCTTCCCAAGATCACACAGTTAGTAAGTGGTTTTGCCTATTTTTGAACCTTGCCTTTTGACCCAAGGCCCAAGATATTCCACACCCCTGATAGACTAGACTAGATGAGGCTGGGAAGATCTCTGCATCACTCTTTGAGATTCTTGACTTTCTACTCAACCTACATGCTCTTGTTGGTCTCACTCGCTGACACAGTGGCTGATTAATATTCCAACCATTCACCAGTCTTGTAACTCAGCTTGGAGCCAAACCCTCTCCTGTAACTGGGAGTGTGCACTGCACAAACCAGCCGTGGTCCAGCCACATCCAGCTCCCCTGACCCACACGGTCCACTTGGCAAAGTACGATGGCTTTGTCTTGAGTTAGCCACTGACTGGCCATCAAACTCAAAGAAGGTACTTCCATAGGTTGGCCAACAAGTACCACGAGCCTTGTTATAGAGGGCTCTGTCCACTAGGGGGCGATGGTGCTTAGTTAAGCCAATGAAGGTGTCCCCTCTGGACCAGTCCCAGCAGATTCAGAGAGGTGCAGAGAAGCCACGAGCCCATGCAGGGCCTAAAGGGACATGAAGATTGTCACAGCCCTTTAGCTGAGAATGTGTTCCAGTTCTGAGTCCTACTCACGGGAGGGTGAGATCAACATCCATTGAATCTCTCTTCTTAAAGCAATGACTGGCTGTCTGGTCTTTGGATCTGATTTAGAATCTGGCTCATATGCTCTCATCCCAGCTTCAAGCCCCCTCTGACCAGACCTTTATTTCAGGGCTGTTCAGGGAACCAGCGTTTTCAGCCCTGGCACGGCTCGAATGACGGCGAGCAGCACCCCACAGCTCCTTGGGACTGGGTCTTGACAATCCAAATCCCTTAGAATTGGCTTCTTAGTGGCGACTCTGGATTTTCCTAACGCCTTGGCCCACTGAACAGGAGCATCTTTCAGAATAAATTCAGTGGAACAGAATTTCACGCCAGGATTTGTTTCCTTTTCACACACACACAAAAGTCTGCTTCCAAGGATCAAAACCTAACTTTTAATAAGGTTACGGCCTCTGAAAGCCCAGTGGCCTTGCTCGCCTGATTTCTCACAAAATGCTTCCCATGGACTCCGCTTTGCCATGCTCCAACAGCCAAGAGGACTCAAAAACACGGCTCTACACCACCAATCCCGGCTATTTATTTCTTCCCCCATCTTCTATCTCTTCCCCTCAAGCTATTTCTCTCCTTTTATGTCTAAGCTTTTTTCTGAGTAAAAGAGCCAGCCGACGGGATCAGAAGATAGCCTTTTGCAAGGTTGCTCTTACCTCAAATAATACCGCAGCGAGTTCATGCACACACAGCGCTGAGCGGAATTATTTCCTGATCTCTTGTTCTTCGGTGGGAAAGTGATTTCACCAAGATCTACATTCACATCCACAGCAGCTGCCCATGTGGCGGGGTACAAAAAGAACCTTCTTTGAAATCCCACATTACCGCTCGTGGTTCCATGACCCTTCCTTCATTCTGCTACCCGTCAGGCTAGCCTTCATTTGAATCCCAAGCTCTAAGAGCAGCACGCTATCCCTGTTCTAGGGGCCGTCAACACTAGACAGCCCATGGACTGAAGCTAATGACGTGTGCCAAGTTGGCAAAGGCAACAGTGGCTATTTTCAAACACTGCCCGGCACAGGGAAAGCGAGATGGCAGGATTGGTGGAAACACATAACGTGCACATGCGTGTGCACACACGTATAAACACAGGTGCATATGTACACACACATGTGCACATACACACAGGATGTTTTGAGTCTCAGCTTGCCTCTGAAGCCACATAGGACCCTTAAGCTTTTCTGTGCCTCTGCTTCCTCTTCTGTAAAACGGGACTGTGTTGTAATGAGAAAGACGACGTCTACCCAGAAGACCACAATGAGGATTAAATTAATACATATAAACACAGGTGTGTAGCTGGGACATGGCAAACACTCACTAAATGGTGTAAGCAGGTCATAACCATTTGGCTAATGGAACACAACCGAGATTCCCCATCTTAGCTGAGGTTTCCATAAAGGAAGGGAACACCTGCACCCTACCTCCTGGGATTTCATCCCTCATGCTCCCCACTCACTTGCTCTCTGCATGGCCATCTCCTCTGCTGAGGAGGGCTCTGCCTCCCCCTCTGCAGCCACTGAACCCTAGCCACATCTCAAGATCTCTGCTTGGCCCAATAACAAGGTAAAAGAGGTTGAGTGTGGGTGCCCTCAAAGGATCCTGACAATGGGTTAAATCTACAAAACAATAGCAATTTGAGCACAGGTATTGACAGGATAAAGAATCTGTTAGGCAGAGACCATGATTAACATATGTAACCAATTAGAAATAACTAAAAGAAGGATGGATGATGGGATCAATACAGGCATTGGACTGGAATGATACAATGATTAGAGCGAAGACATTGTTTCAACTGGTAAGAAAGAGGCAGGAGGTATGGCTCTATTCAGAGCTTCCTAGTCCTCTCTCCCCTTTGGGGTGAAAAGAGTTGGGGGAAATGGGTAAAGCGTGTACCCAAGGAGGAATGTATCTCTACTATCCCATCTCAGGTGCTGGAAGAATCTTTTTGTGACATTCTACGAAGGCTGCTAGTTATGATGGGGGCTCAGGAGAGAGACAGAGGAGAGAGAGCACACAAGAATCATGTGCCCCTTAATGGATAACATCTCCCTGTAGGGAAAAAAGTTTCTTCCATTCAAGAACCCAACTCAGGAGCATATATATTACATTTATTATGATTCTTCAAAGTCCCAGACACCATCGTTGGGTCTAGAAACTCAACACTGAACAAAACAGCCTCAAGCCTTGACTTCCAGTGGTTCTATTTCTCCAGCAGCCCAGCCCGAGTAGACACCTGCACCCAGACCATCCCCACCTTAGTTCTAGAAAGTTCTAGGAATTTGAGAGTGCCCCTAAATGAGGCAACCGGGAGAGGAAAAAGGAAAGAGGAATTCCAGGGGACCAGAATGTCCTGAGTGGATGGATACAAAAATAAATTATAAAAGATGCTCCCCATCCTATGTCATCAGGGAAATGCAAATTAAAACAACAGTGAGATTCACTACTGGATGCCGAAGAGAATGGCCAAAATCTGGAATAGGGACGACGCTAAATGCCGGCGCAGATGCACAGCCACAAAAATCTTCATTCTTTGCCAACAGGAATGCAAAATGGCACAGCCACTCTGGGGGGCGGTTTGGCCATTTCTTGCAACAGTAAACACACTTGTGCCATAGGATTCAACAACTGTGTTCCTTGGTATTTATTGACCCAAAGGAGTTGAAAACTTAACGTACACACAAAAACCTGGGCATGGGTGTTGGTAGCAGCCTCCCTCATAATCACCCAAACCTAGAAGCAACTAAGGCGTCCTTCTGTAGGTCAAAAGATACACTGTGGTCCATCTGGACAATGGAATATTAGTTAGTGCTTTAAAAAAAAGAGCTATCAAGCTATGGAAAGACATGGAGGAACATGAAATGCATGCTGCTAAGTGAAGGAAACCCATCTTGAAAAGCTCCATAGTGTATGACATTCTGGAAAAGGCAGAACAATCCCAACGGTCAGAGTTGGTGGTTGCCAAGGGCTGGAGGGAGGGGTGACAAGGAACTTCGCAGAGGATTTTCAGGGCAGCAAAAAGACGCTGTCTGCAACTGTGTTTGATGTGCATCATTATGAATCTGTCCCAACCCAGAGTACGGACAACACCAAGAAGGAACACAAATGAAATCTCTGGACTTTGGCTGATAATGATGTGTCAAGAGCAGGTCCATCAGCTGCAACAAATGTACCACTCTGGTGGGGGAGGCCGGGCATGTGTGAGGAAGAGAACGTACGAGAAATCTTTGTACTTTATCAACTTCGCTGTGAACCTAAAATTGCTCTTAAAATGTCTATTTTTAAAAAAAGATGAGACTAAGAAATTAAAATAAAAAGACATGAAATGGCAATGAAGTATAGAAAGGTAAATTAATGAATAAATTTCAAATAAAATTTTAAATCATAAAAACAAATTTCTTTGTATCCTGAGTAGGACCCTCCTACTATTGTTGCAGCAAAGAAAAACTTGGTAATTTTCTGCTTCTCTGAGTCCAGCTGGTACTCCCTCATTCTGGTCAACACACCTGACAATGTTTACACAGCACAGAACAGCCATCCAACTAATTGCACACCTACTATGTGTCAGGCCCTGGGAGACCCTGCAGAGCAGGGACCACGTTTTATGGAGGATATTAAATCTTAAACCCAGAAAATAGGCAACATTTTGCTCTCTGAGTTAAAATGCTAATCTTTATAGAGCCATTACTGTATACCAGACCCTGTACCAAGTCCTCACCATAGTGAGGTCTAGCCTTTATTGAACACCTAGTACATGCTGTGCTCTGTTCTAAGCACTTGACATCTATTAACTCATTTGATCCTTACGACAATTTTATGAACTATGTGTTACAATTATCCCATTTTACAGATGATAAAATGAAGGGACAGGGAATTTAACTGACTTTTCTCAGAGTCACTCAGCTGGGAGGTGGCAGAGAGAGGTTCAAACCCAAGCAGTGTGACTCCAGAGCCTAGGCTAAAGGTTGGTTTTGCAACTGTAGCTGGTTTAAAGATAAGGAATGTAAGGTTCAAGGTAGTTAAATAATTTGCCTAAGGTCACATATCCTATTAAGTGTTAGAACTGAGATTTGAACATAGGTTTTACGAAGTTATACTAGAAGGTGGAGAACCATGGTTCCCAATTTCAAACATACTACAAAGCTACAGCAGTCAAAATAATGTAATACTGCAATTACTGTGATCTAATAGGTCCACTAAGAACAGTTGTGCACGCTGAACAAGGCATAAGTCTAAAGAGCACCGTTCACGTCAGGGTCTATGTAGATAGTGTCCTCCTGGAGTTGAGCAGTGCACAACCTGCTCAATCTTACATGGCAATCCTGACTGTATGGGAAACTGATGAAACTAGAAACACAGATAAGGGGTTCTTAACATAATATGAGAAACATATGACTAGGGACCTGCCCTCAGATTGTTTCTGAACTTCTAAAACAGAGAATACATACAGGCTGAGAAGTGAAGGTGCCACTCTAACAAATTTTGCTTCAGTTCTTCAAATGATGGATGAAGTTTAACAGGCTTTCACTATCAGGTGCAGGGAAGATAGGTAGCTTCAAAGCAGTTTTACTTCTTTGCTGTTTGCTATGCTGTTAGGTCTTTTTTTTTTTTAAACAGTGTTTTCAACTCCATTATAATTCTTTATCTTCCCTCATCTTTCTGCACCAGCACCAGTGACATCTGTTTCACACAGGAATCATTTTTATCCACAGAGCAGTCTCACTACAAGGATATACTGTAGGTTTCAAGAGGCTGCAGCTGCCTCTGTCTCCGCAGGAAGGCTGGTGGTCAATTCCGAGTTTGGAGACCAGGGTTCTTCTGTGGGGCGGCATGAGAACAGGGGCAGTCACACAACTGAGCGCGCTTCTCGGTCTAAATCCCCTTCTGGCCCTTGCTCATGACTCCTCCCGGCCACCGTCCTGTTTGAACACAGACTCTCGTCTTTTCTTAACGGTAGAAATTGTTAGGAGCTTTTCTTTTCTTTTCTTAAGATTTTATTTATTTATTTGACAGACAGAGATCACAAGTAGGCAGAGAGGCAGGCAGAGAGAGAGGGGAGGAAGCAGGCTCTCTGCTCCACGGGCTCGATCCCAGGACCCTGGGATCATGACCTGAGCCGAAAGCAGGGGCTCTAACCCACTGAGCCACCCAGGCGGCCCGTTAGGAGCTTTTCTATTTGTAGCTTTGTCCAGTACCCTTCCCCATCACAAGATCATCATCATCATCACCAAGCTTCCCCACATACCCAGGGTGCTTTCACTAAGTCACTGATCAAACAAGACCTGGGTGACACCTCTGCTTCAAATTCTTCAAGATTCCTCGTCTCCTACAGTCAGGGTTATAGCCTCCCATGTCTTTCAGGGATGAAGAGGTAATGTGAAGGAAAGAAGCAGGTGTGCATGTGTCCGTCCATATGTGGGACTGTGTGTTTTCCTGTACCACCACCCAGAATTGTATCCTTCCTACAAGGACATACTCTGCATGTTAAAGATAGAGTATTCTTCACGTATCCAAAGAAATATGCTTTCTCTCTCACTTTTCATGAAACAGACCTCTCAGGCTAGCTTTCGTCTTCTTTCTTTTAACAGAGACATAAGGAAAGGAGATATTTTACTTTCCTCTTTGCTCTGAAGACGGGCAACAGTTGTTAAGAGTGGTAATAAAAGAAAACAGATACTCAGCTCCGGTAGGGGGGACAGTTGGGAAGGGACAGAGTTGGGAAAGGGCGAGTTGGGAAGTGTTCACACAGGAACATGGGTTTCAACTGAAGATGGCAGCCTTGACTGGACGGCCGGCCCAGTGCTACCCTGGAGGAAGGCGAGCCCACTGGTGGCAGGTTTTCTGATGGTTCCAAAAGAAGTTGGAAATCTGGATTTTGGTGTGTAAGATCTCTTAATTAAAAACTGGGACAGCAATTTATTCTTGAAAACCTCAGTCAGGCTGAACCAAGCAGAGCTGCAAGTCAAATGCAACCTGTGGCTTCCATTTGATGACCTTTGACCTAGAACACAGAGGTTACCTCCCAGCACTGCCCTGATCTAACGCCATTCACCTTTAAACCCCCTTCATGCGTGTCATGGTTTTCCCACCTTTGGGCCTTCAGGTATGCTGTTTCCTCTTCCCTCCTCTTCTACCTGAAAAAACTCCTCCTCCAAGGCATGCCTCGCATGTCACCACCTCAGTGAAACCTTCCCTGACTCTCCTGGCAGAGGTGATCACTGCTTCCCTCAGGCTCCTTTAGTCCTCTGAACACTATACTGTAAACCCGCTTTTCATATCATTTGCATTAATTTCTATCTCAGTAGTAGATAGTAGATAATAGTAGAGAAACAGGAATAATTATGTCTTATTTACCTCTCTCATTGCAATGGGAATTGTAGAGTAGGCTTTCATGAATCTGTTGGATGGATGGATGGATGGGTGGATGGACTGATGGATGAATGGATGGATGGATGGATGGACTGATGCATGAATGGATGGATGGATGGATGGATGATGGATGGAAGGACTGAAGGATGGATGGATGGATGGATAAGTAGGTGGATGAACAAACAGGTGGAAGCAGACGGATGGAGGACGAATGGATGGATGGATGGATAGATAGCTGAATAAACAGATGTATGGTGGACAGATTATGAATTCTGGAATACAGATGGAGGGAGGGAGGAAAGATGGGTAGATAGATGAATAGATAGTTTCTGAGCAAATAAATGGACATATGAATGGATAGATATATAAATGTTGGATGGATGGATGGATGAATGGACAGATGGATGCTTGGATAGTTTTTGGATGGATAAACATATGTATGATGGTAGATTATGAATGTTGGAATATTAATGGATAGACGTGAGGATGAATGGACACATGGATGGATGGACCATATGATTGGAGGCTCCTCAAGGAGGCCTTAAGAACAGCTGCCAAGGATTAGTTCAGATACTCTGGCTTTATTTAGGTTCCTAGAACACACCAAGCTCATTCCTTTACCAGAGACTTTGAACTTGCTCTTTCCCCAGCTCTTTCAAAAACTAATTCCTTATCATGATTCAGGCTTCACCTCAGATGAAAGCCTTTCGCAACCATCACAAACATACAGAACACAGAACAAACATAAGAACCACAGCCACGTCAATAATTATTAAAATGTTGTGCGTATTAGTAATTCTCACTGCCTGAACTTGCTTTGTCTATACCTCTGTCCACTGGCTATTTTATGCCTCCCACTCTCCTCCACTAGGGAGCTTCAGGAAGGCACTGCTATGTATCTATGCCTACCACTCTGTCTGGCACATTGCAGATGCTGAACAGACATGGGAAAGTCAAGTAAATTGATTACCAAAGGAGGAAATAACCAATGCCATGAATGAGTGGAATCCACACCTTTGGTGCTTTTGTTGGCCTTTGTGAAATTAAAAAAGAACCTAAAACAAAAACAAACAAACAAAAAACATGGGAATAAGAAATCTCTTTTCCTTATTAAGATCTCTTCTAGGAAGCTGTATGCAAAAGTTGTTAAGAGCCTGGAGTTTAGAGCCAGAGGGATGGGTTTGAGACAGACTTGTCACTTGTCATCACTGAGTGACCTTGGACAAGCCACGCCATTTGCTAAGCTTTGGTTACCTCATCTGTCAAAAAGAAATAATAACACAAACTCCTAAGTACTTGGGAGGATTAAACAAGATCACAGTGCATGAAAAAGCTCATAGCAAAAAGTTGGCCACAAAGTAAGGACCCAACTGAAGTCAACCACCAGGGGGCAGCTGTGAGGCCATTCTGCCCAGGGACAACTGAGGGTTCAGAGATCTGGCCTGTCCAACCAAGACAACACGCATGATAACATACTGGGGCTCTGCAAGCCACAGCCCTGTGAATGCCTCCCGGGCTGGCCAAGTGTCAGAAGTGATGCATCACACTCCATGCTACTCACTCAGCTTCGAAGAAAGATGCAGGGTCCCCCCCTCCCACCCTCTGCCCATTGCAGCAAAGGGGGCAGAGTGCCCATACCCAGCGCCAAGACAGTATTACTTACAGACCGACTTCCCCTTGGCAAGGCCATCTTCCCAGGGAGCCTACTACGGAACACAATTTCCTTGGAAGTCAGGCCACCCTATAACTGAATCTTCTTTGTGGGCTCGGCATATGTCAACATGGTATTTTGCTAAGAAAACTCATAAAGAGGATTGCCGGCTGCAATACGACACTCGCTTCGTATTACCGTCAGTCTAATTGTTTCCAGAAGCAAACAATTAAACAGTTTATGAGAGAAACTCTATCTGTAATTGTGGGGGCCCCACACAGCTGCTTCCTTAGCAGTTCCTAAACAGTTGGAACTAACGGGTACAGATATTAAAGTACAGTATGTATTTAGCAATATGGCACCTCAAATGCATCATAGCGGACCTATGAGGGAAATAAACAGCGTTCAAGTGTATTTTTGGAAGACAAATACTCAGTACGTCTTTAAATGTACGGTTTGCAGTTAGCGGTTAATCTAAGACATGAAGAGAGCGCCGTGTTTCACGTGTGGGGCTATTGAGGAAAGGCAGAATTGATTGTAAGAATGATTGAGGATTTCTAAAGAGCCGAAAGCCCAAGCCAGCAATGCCCTTTGTGGCTTTTTTTCTCTCCTTCTTTTAAATTTGCCTATAATCCATTCAGACAAATCCTTTTATCACGTTGATTTCCTTTCATTAGGACCCATGTGATTAATTACTAAACTTTTCCCTCACTCTTGCATAACTTTAAGATCTCATTTTTCACGTGCAGAACGGTCTTTCTCATCCAAGTACACAGATCGGCGCACACACCCCCACCAAAGCATCTCCATTGTAGGTCTCCAGGTTATTAATAATACTTTCCAATGGGCCCATTCGGCTGGCCATTTGCAATGGCGAAACATATCTAGAGCGGGCTGGGCCACGTTGGAAAAGAGTCCAACACCCTGATATAATAATTAGTGGGTGTACTTTGTGACTTACACCCCACAGTCTTTGATGAAACTTGCCTTTTTGTGACCTATTTATTAATAAAGCAAACGAACCTGGGAAGACCTTCCTGGTCCAATCCCACCTGTATTTCCAAAGCTGATCTGAATCACTCCCTGGTTTGCAACGCTTTCCAACAGTCCCAGATTTAATCTTAGGATGAAAAAAAAGGAAAGAGGATGAAACAGTAGAGCAGATTTCAAACTTACCCATCACAGAAACACGGTGGGAAAGCCAATTTTTTTTTTTTTTTTTAACAATCTAAGGCATCACGACCTAGGGACTTCCTTTCATCCAGCTTGGGCTGGGACCACTGCCCACTGCAGCAGCACCAGCCTTTCCCACCCAGCTTCCTCCAGAGGATCTAATCCCCATTCCCTGCAAACACCACCACCCTTCGTAAGCCCAGGAGTGGAGGACAACAGAAAAGGTAGTTAAGAGTTCAATCCAGACCTGTTCACTCCCCACCGGTCCTTTTGTTTCACCCCCACTAAGATGCTTTTCAGTTTAGTAACACATACAGCTCCCCGTTCGGTACAGCGTGAAGCCAGAATGAAACACAAGTCTGTTAGCACTATTCAGCTACCTGATGACATTTCAAGCTTCTGAAAGGGAGACCCTAAACAGAGATGATGAACAAAAAACCCTGAGTGCTTTGTAATTACGTATATGCCATCCCTACATAATCACTGTCGCTCCGGCACTCACAGAGCTTCACTCCTTGTTTTGTGGAATGTTCTCTGACATTCTGTGAGTCAGATTAGAAGGATCCTCACCTCAGTCTCTGCCACCTACTGCATTTTCCCGATGATGGCTGCCGTGAAAAAGCACTTTCATAATTGGAGAGGACGAAGGGAAACGGAACATATATACACATGAGCACGCAGCTTTCAGGGGAAATGGCCCTTCTCAAGTGGACAGAGGAGCTGTGGCAACCAGCCATTTCCAACCAGGCTGTGGCCAGGACCTACACAGTTGGCCTCTCCTGTAAGGTCATGGGGCTCAGCATGAGCTGAGGGTGGGGGGTGCGACCTAAAGCACCCCTCTCCTCTTTCTGTGTCCACAAGTACATCAAGTGGCTGCTTCTTGGCTCCCCTTCAGCGGTTCTCCCTCCACACAACAGGGACTCCCTGCAAATTAACATTCCTTTCCTCCTGCCTGCCCTGCCCTCAAGTTTTCAAACATAACAACAATCTAAATGAAATAATGAGAGAGACTCATTCTAATGCTACAGAGGGAGCTGTTTTATTGCTAAGGCAGCGAAGAGAACTAATTGAATCCACTGGAAACGAAGCAGTAGAAGGGGAAAAGGACAGTGGAGTAACATGATGGAATGAGGAAGACAGGAGGGGCTGCTGATGTGTACACACGTGCGTGTATGCATGCACAGGGACACACAGAAGCAGGCCAAGTAAGTGGGAACCTGAATATTCACAGGAAAGAAATTGTGGTGAGTGTGAATGCAAATAGCTTCCAAGATGGCAACACCGCCATATTGGCTGGAGCAAGTCACAGTGGTCTATATCCAGACGCCAAGGTGACATCAAATGTCCACAGTTATAAAACTGAGCTGCAAAGTCTACGACACGTCTTCCGTGGAAAATGGAAGTCTGGGGTGCCTGGGTGGCTCAGTGGGTTGAAGCCTCTGCCTTCAGTTCAGGTCATGGTCTCGGGGTCCTGGGATCCAGCCCTGCATCGGGCTCTCTGCTCAGTGGGGAGACTGCTTCCTCCTCTCTCCCTGCCTGCCTCTCTGCCTACTTGTGGTCTCTGTGTATCAAATAAATAAAATCTAAAAAAAAAAGAAAAAGAAAAAGAAAATGGAAGTCAATGGCCCCTTCCCTGAATCCAGCTAGGTTTCATCTCCTTGGACCAACACTTGTTACTTCTAAGCTCATTAAAGACCAAGCAGCTTCTTCTAGGTATTTATCCAAAGGATACAAAAATAGTGAGTCACACACACCCCACACGCACCGCAATGTTTATATAGCCATGATGTCCACAACAGCCGAAGTAAGATGTCACCAACAGATGAATGCATAAAGAAAATGTGGTGTGTGTGTGTGTATACATACATACATATATATATATATATATATATATATATATATAAAATATGGAATACTACTCAGTCACCAAAAGAATGAAATCTTGCCATTTGCAACAACATAGATGGAACTAGAGGGGATTATGCTAAGCAAAATAAGGCAGTCAGAAAAAGGCAAATAACATATGATTTTACTCATGTGTGGAATTTAAGAAACAAAACAGATGAACATAGAGGAAGGGAAGAAAAAATAAGATATAAACAGGGAGGCAAGCCATAAGAGACTTTTAACTCTAGGAAACACACTGAGGGGTGCTGGAGGGGAGATGGGTGGGGAGATGGGGTAATTGGGTGATCAGCATTAAGGAAGGCACGTGATGTGATGAGCACCTGGTATTATACACAACTGATGGATCACTACATTCTACCCTTGGAAGTAATAATAAACTATATGTTAACTAAGCTAAATTTAAATAAAAATCTTTAAAAAAGAGAAAAAAGAAAAAAATAATAATAATTTAAAAAATAAGGACCATGCAGCTACCCCCTTTGTCACAAGAACACTCACTCTTGGAGCTCCAAGGGGCCATGTGAGAAGTCTGACTACCCTGAAGTCGCCATGCTGTGAGGAAGTCCAGGCCATAGGGACAGGCCACATGGAGGCATTCTTTTTTTTTTTTTCCGGTGGGGGAAGCGGCAGAGGGAGAGAGAGGATGTTAAGCAGGCTCCACACTCAGCACAGAGCCCAATGTAGGGATCAGTCTCACAACCCTGAGATCATGATCTGAGCCGAAATCAAGAATCACTTAACCGATTGCACCATCCAGGTGCCCCCACAAGGGGGCATTCTAATCACCCAACCCGAATGAACCCAGTTTTGCATTATACCAGCGCAGGCCCAAGACATAAGAATTAAGAAGCTTCCAGAGGATTCCAGCACCAGTTCATTTGAGTTCTCTCAGTTGAGGTCCCAAGGTCTGTGGAGCCTCTGCTCCAAATCAGCCTCGCTATGGACTGTTCTATCCCCTTCCACAGAATCCATGAGCCTAATAAAATGGTTGTCGCTTCATGGTATAAAAATCTGAGTTTGTTATACACCACGGTAGCAAACAAGAAAGTATTTCCTCTGCTTCTTCAGGCACTGATCAATTTCTACATTATTAACCTCAGTTTCAGCAACCGGAAAGTGGGACTGAGGTTACTAATCTCTACTTCACGGAGATTAATCTCTACTTCTCTTCTCTGAAGAGCCACCAAAAGCAAGTAAGACAAAGTAGTAATACTGGCAACAATAACCAACGTTTTTGGGTGGCTCAGTCCATTAGGTGTTTGACTCTTGATTCAGGCTTTGGTCATGATCTCAAGGTTGTGAGATCGAGTCCCAAGTCGGTCTCTGCATTCAGCAGGGAGTATTCTTATGACTCTCTCTCTCCTTCTCCCTCTGTCCCTCCCCCTTCTCACAGGCACACTCACTTGTTCACTTTCTCTCTCTCTAAAATAAATAAATGAGACTTTTAAAAAAAAATAACCAACATTTGTTGAGGACTTCTTTTGTTTCAGAACCCATTTTACAGACATTAAATAATTTAATTCTCTTAACCACCTCATGAGATAAGAAAGCTGCTATTCCTTTCACAAATGGGAAACTGAGGCACAGTTTGTGTCCACAAACTCCACAGCAAGAAAATGAATCTTCCAGAGAATTCTTGCTCCACCTTCTTCATCATCTAAAAAAAATCTGCCTATAGATGAACAAGCAAATAAGATGGTGCCCAACGCATAGCTCTAACGCTGTTATTGTTGTTTTTGTTAAAAATCTAATAATTAATAGACACAGGCTTGAGAAGCACAAAAATGGGCTTTTCCTACTTTTCCTCTTTTACCATCTACAGGTGAATCTTGGAGTGGTCTGCCCACTCCCCCTAATCTCCCCAGCCTCCAGAAAGCGGGAAGAATATTCATATTGTATATTTCACATGCCAAAAAGATTTCAATTTCACGCTATACTGAATCTTAGAAATGCCCCCCCTTAATCCTGTTTTTATTCTAAACCAGTATAAAAACTTTAATATTTCCTAATGGAGTGTACATTTATTCATTCCTACCAATCTAACGGCAATTTATAAGAAGTCAGGCAATAGCCAGTAAGATAAGCTTGAAGCTTTGGTTCCAAAAGTTCAATCAGTTAACCTAGGACAGCAATCACTTCTCCAGAATGAATAATGATGTGGAATAATATTTGGATGGAGATAAACCCTTTTTGCATAGAAAATTGCATTATCATGGGCAGTATCTCAGCTGGATATGTAAGTTTACCAATAAGGATATTGCTTCATGCATTTTTATCATGGAGCTTTTTGATTCTGAGATTTCCAGAGGATTCTGCATTGAGGGAGGAATCCTTAATGTTTGTATAATGCGTGATGCTCTCTGAGCTGTAGATGTGAGGGTGGGAAGGCAGGAGTGGAACTCTGCAATTTCTGAAAAGCTGCCACCACATTTTCCCAGGGGTTCTCCATTCCACTTAAGCAAGGGGGGAAAGCTAACAGTGCACAGTGAGGCTGAGTTCTTTAAAGAAATGGCATTGAAAATAACCATCATGTCAATTTCAGCTAATGGGGCACAGTATGGGCTCGTTTTAAAGCGAGGAGGAGTGGCATGCAACCATTAAGAAAGAAATGTTTATGCCGTATGTGAGCATGCCCATCCAAGCACAACCAGGAACCAGTGATGCTGGGGACAGCTCAGCATGTCTCTCCCACAGACTCGGAGATGGACCTCCCACTGACCAGGTCCCAGAGAACCATTAGGAAAGTATAATTATAAGTGAAATTAGTGAGAAAGTAGCCGAGGGTTTTTTCCACTGGAGCTCCAAAGACTCCTACTGATGTGATAGAGAGACTTAATTTCTGAATTCTCACTGACTTCCTCTGCGCAGGTGTGACTGCCGAAACATTTCAGATGCACACACCTGCTTGCCAGCTGACATGTGCATCTGAGAGCGCCCTTTCAAATTCAGGAGGGAGTGAGCGAGGAAAAGCCTTCTCTCCTCCCCCCACTCCCAGTATTGAAGAGCTGGCTCTAGCAGGATTCCAGCTGAATTGTCTACAATGCCAGCTCTCCACTGAGGAGCTATCCATGCTTGGGCACCCGAAGGAAGTTGAAAACTTCCATGAGAGTTTGTTGGTGCCCACTGGCAGGTAGGTATAGTAGCTAAGCACACAGATGTTGGTGTCAGGAAGACCCAAGCTTGTTCCTGTACCTGCTACTCATCTCTTCTCCCTATGACTCAGATCCTTGCTCTGTCAAAGAGGCAAAAATAACATCTACTGAGATGCGCTGAAGGATTAGATGAGTAAATGCAACAGTTATGCATACCCCTCTGCCACTGCAGGAACCTGTTACTTTTCGGTTTTGAAGGACGGATGCTCTGCCACCACGGGCTGTGTCCCATCCTGCCAACTGTCTTGCGTGGAGACAAACCAAATATGGTGGCCTGCAGAAGGCAGCAAAAGCTCAGTGTTGCTGTGGGTGCTGTCCACAGACATGGTGCTGAAAATGAGCCACGTCTCTACCTTCTGAAATAATCCTCACAGCTTTCTGACTATGGAGTCCACAGCCTCTAATGGCCAGAAATCTACGAAAAGAGGAGTAGCACCATATCAAAAAATAATGCAGAGGGTATTTTTCCGTGTGAGCCGTCAAGTTTATCTCACTTTTTTTCTGACTAATTGTGATGGTTAACATCAACGTTGGACTTGCAGCTTGATCCTCTCCTTCGTGCTACATACCTTATGCTCTCCACATTTGCAAATCTTCCTTCCTCTTCAAGCACCTCATATCCACTCATCTCTTTATGCTTTGGTGCACGTGGATTGCTTTATTCAGGATGATCTAATCCTGTTCTTCGCCCAGCAAATTCCTTCAAGGTCCAAATAACAACCTCTATAAGTCATTCTCTGGATGTCCTCAGCCATATTTCTTTGCTGACCGATAGCATTTTTACATCACATTGTAACACTTGTAACCATTTTGTGCTCAATTAATTCACTTGAAAATATTTTTCAAGGACTGTCACCAAATCAGATATTGTCGTAGACACTGGGGATTCAGTGATCAGCAAAGAATAGGCACTGCGCTTCATCTTGAGAAGCTCACAGTCTAATGGAGCCGACTTAGAATCAGCACAGAATCAATAGGTGCGTGCGCAGAACAAGGCAGCATACAAAACAAGCACCTGATGCACGATGAGAGGAATGAAGAAGGTTTTCCAGTGGAAGTGGAATCAGTAGGATCTGGAGGATGACTCCATCAAGTGAAAATTAAGAGGAAAGGCTGTAGATGGTGGTCACTTCTATTCCAATCTGACAAATGTAACGTCTAACAAATGGTCCCATGATACTACAGAGACCAGGTGAAGAGATTAGAGCCAAATGAAACAATGTGTAGGACAAACCAGAGCTTATTTTTATCAAAAACATGTAGATTAGTGAATCTCGACTTTAAGTGCATACAAAAGATTACATACTATATATGCTTCTTTTGTAAAATTCTATACAAGGTAAAAAATAAACTGACTTTGTATAGAATTGTTGGGGCCAGACTGGGGGAGGGACTGCAAGAGGACACACAAGTTTACTTTTTTGGGTGACAGAAATCTTCTGTATCTTTTTTTTTTAAGATTTTATTTATTTGAGAGAGAGAGAGAGCATGAGCTAGAGGGCCAGAGCGAGAGGGAGAGAGATTCTTTTTTTTTTTTTTTTTTAAGATTTTATTTATTTGACAGAGATCGCAAGTGCGCAAAGATGCAGGCAGAGGGTCAGGGGAGGAAGCAGGCTCCCAGCTGAGCAGAGAGCCTGATGTGGGGCTCGATCCCAGGACACTGGGATCATGACCTGAGCTGAAGGCAGAGGCTTAACCCACTGAGCCACCCAGTGCCCCAGGAGAGAGATTCTTAAGCAGACTCTTAAGAGAGATTCTTAAGCATTCTTGGGCATGGATCCCAGTGCAGGGCTCAGTCTCATGACCCTGAGACCACAACCTGAGCCAAAACCAAGAGTGTGACACTTATCCAACTGTGCCACCCAGGTACCCTGAAATATTAAATATCTTGATGGCATATATGACTGTATACATTCATCAAGATCCAACGATTTAACACTTGAATTTTGTGAATTTTATTGAATGTAAATTAGACTTCAACAAAATTGATTTTAAAGGAAGTAATAAAATATTTAATGTATATAAAAATATATGACATGGCCTGGGATTCTGTATCCTTAATACACATCTCTAGCAAATCTGATATGGATATTCTGAAAACAACCATTTTAGAAATGCTGACAGATTGATCATCTACTCAAAGTCTTACTCTGGAAGGTCTCTAAGTTGTGTGATACATGACCTAATGCTTAGTTTTGTTAAAAATGTTATCACCAACCTACGTATGGCAGAGACGGCTATCTGCTCAACTCACCATTTATCCTTTCATTCATCTTTAGTAATAGAATCCATGCTTTATATGGTTACATAGTTCCCCAGTCAAAAGATGATATTCCCCAGCCTCTCTTGCAACTAGATAGGGCAATGTAACTAAGACTTGGCTAATGAAAAGTAGATTTCAGGATTTCCAGGGAAACGCCTTTAAAAAGAAAAAAAAAAAAGTGCCCTTCTTTGTCTCTTCTCTATTCCTCTCATTTAGGATACAAATGCAATGACTGGAGTCCCAGCAACCATCTTTAACCTTGAGGCAACATATTAAAGATGGAGAAACACCTGTTATAAGGAGCAGAGCCCCGATGGCCATGAAGAAATGACACATTCTATCAGACCAAGCCTAACTCCGGATTTCTTTTATGTTGAAGAGAAAAATAAACCTATGTCTTACTTCAAGGCACTGTTATTTGGGATGTTTCTGTAAATACACGGCTGAATCTAACTCATGCATGTTTATTAACTTTGCATTTCACACCAAGCTTGTTTCATTGTCCAATGTGGTAGGTGGCAGAATCAAACTTCAGGCAGTTTTCTAGACCTACTAAAAATGCCACCAAAAGATAATTTTGTCAAAATTGGAACAAACGAAAAAGTTTTCTTAGGCATTTTAGTGGTCCACAGGACTCAAGAATTGTCAACCCTGTGATGTAGATGGTTTTGAAAAGCTAATTCAATCTCATGTTATGTTCACGGAGATGCAATATCAAGAATGCAGAAGATGAACCTTCTAATAAATGTTTTAGAAAATAGATGAGACATTGACTTTACTTCTGGAACACTTCATCTGAAGAAGAACAAAACTGGGGTGACCCAGAACGAAGAGAGAGAGTGTAGTCAATAGCCGAGAAGATGTCAACTGAAGACTTTGGACGATCTAAACTAGAGAAGGGGACACTGAGAGGGAATGATATAGATAATGAAAAACAGTTGCAAAGCCATCATATTCTAGAACAGTAAGACTCATTCCACACAGCTATAGAAGAAGCAAGTGGAAGGGGATGTTGAGAGTCAGAGGGGGTCAGTATAACAAGACCCATCAAGCCAAAAAATAAGCTGCCTTACCGAATATTGACTTCCCTGATAGGCTGACTGATTGATTTGCACCTCACCTTGTTCCCAAAATAAATATCTAACATTTTTAAAGTGATTATGTGATAACACTATTCTGAGTGCTTTATATGTATAATTCATTTGATTCACACAACACTCTTAAGTAGTTACTATTATTATCCCTATTTTTATGGATGAGCAAACTGAGAAGGAAAGGTTAAATAACTTGCCCAAGGTCACACAGATAAAGGATGGATATAAAAGTGAAGATTTAAAAACAAGTGTTCTGGCCTTCGGAGCTCACGTGTTCATCACCAGAAATCTATCCTCCTTCTTCCTCGCCGGAACATGCAAAGCTTCCCTGTTAGCAAAACAGATCTCAATAGTTAACTGGAATGTTGAGATGACAATTAGGTATGGTGGACCTCCATGATACCTTCAAAGACCTGGGGCTTCGGGGAAGCTCCGAAGGATTCTGATTTTGTGAAACATTGATACCTTGAATTTGTGACATGCCAAGTTTGACATGAATTTAACACCACTGGAAGGTAGTTCAAGAGAATGATTAGAAATATGCTAAGGCACATATTTGTCAGAAGAGTCAAGGCTAGAGATAAAGAATTTGAAATCAGCCTTTGGATGTGTGACAACTAAAGCCAGGAAGCGTTCATTCGAGAAGGCAGAAAGCGGAGACTGATGGCAGACGCTAAGGCTCAAACCATGAACCATAGAGTGGAAAGAGAAGCCAATGCCAGCTAAGCACAGAAAGAGCCTCAAGCTACAGAATATAGTACATGAGACTTTCAAAAGGTTTAAGGATCGAGAAGTGCAAAAGACCTCTGTTGCTTTTGCTTACCGGAATCCTTCCATTCCCCCTTATTTTTCTAGGAGTGCCCCTATGTTCTCTGGGAACCAACCCTCTCTGTCAATGTTTTCCAAGTATGGTTAATTGACTCCATTTCCCTAAATCCAAGATAGCCCATGTTTCAGACGTGGCCAACTACCAATCTATTCCCCCAATCATCAAAGCTGGCTTTGAATGGACATATGACCCAAGTGGGCCCAATGAGAATCAACGCTGAGACTTCTGGTGGAATTTTAGAAAAGGCACTTCTCTTTACAGTCCAGGATAGCCAGGCTAATGAGATGAATGCAGAGTTTCCGGGACCATCTCTGCTGCTACAGGGAAAGCTTGTCTATAAACAAACAAACACAAAATTACATCCAAGGGACTGCTTGGCGGGGCAGGGGTGGGGGGGGTTGCTTTTCCTTATACAAAAACAAAAACAAAACAAAAAAGAATAAGGAGTACACCATTTAAAGTAATAAGAAAAAAAAATTGTGATCCATCTCTGATGTCCAAATGCAAAATGGGATAGAAAAAAATCTGTGTTAATGAATCCTGCAACATTTGTGGAGGTCCCACATGGCAAGGAAAGACGACAAATGATTCAAAAATAAAAACTCCTTCAATTCAAATACTTTTTCCAGAAGGAAAGTAAGTACACGACACACACATGCACATACACACACACACACACATACACACACACACACGCAAACTGTATTGTGTAATCAAAAATGCAGTGAGAACAAGATTCTCAACATTAACGAAAAATCTATGATTTTTTAGGCCGAGGGATGAGAAACTCTCACCTTAATCTTTTAGCTAAATTTACTCCTACACTTCTTCTTCCCATGCATTTTTAGCAAACATAGATTAAAAGTAAGTAACAGGGCACCTGGGTGGCTCAGGTGTTAAGCGTCTGCCTTCAGCTCAGGTCATGATCTCAGGGTCCTGGGATTGAGCCCCACATTGGGCTCCCTGCTTCTCTCTTGCCCTCTGCCCTTCCCCATGCTTGTGCACACACGCTGTCTCTCTCTGTCAAACAAATGAATGGAATCTTTGAAAAAAAAATTTTTTTTAAGATTTTATTTATTTATTTGACAGACAGAGATCACAAGTAGGCAGAGGCAGGCAGAGAGAGAGAGGAGGAAGCAGGATCCCTGACAAGCAGAGAGCCCGAGGCGGGGCTCAATCCCAGGACCCTGGGATCATGACCTGAGCCAAAGGCAGAGGCTTTAACCCACTGAGCCATCCAGGTGCCCTGAAAAAATATTTTTTTTAAATAAAAGCACGTAACAAAGGAAAGAGGAAACCCCATCTACTATAACAACTATAAACGTCCTTTTGGGAGGGCAGGGAATTCTGAGTCCCTGGCTCTGCCACTGTGTGACCTCGGGCAAGTGGTTTCACTTCTCTGAGCTTCAGTTTCGTCCTCTGTGTAAGGGGTAACATAGCAGTGCCCTCATAGGTTATTGGGATTAAATGAGAAAATGATACGGAAAGTGCTTACCACCAAGGAGTGGTCATTGTTTTTTTTTTTAAATTTTAAGATTGATTTATTTATTTTAGTGGAGGGAGGGCAGAAGAGGAGAGAGAATCGTTAAGGAGACTCCTCATTGAGCCTAGAGCCTAACACAGGGCTCGATCCCACAGCCCTGAGACCATGACCTGAGCCAAAATCAAGAGTTGGGACACTTAACCGACTGAGCCACCCAGGTGCCCCATGATCACTGTCGTTAATAACCCTTTTCACTTGGCACGGTTTAAATCAGCCAAAATCAACAAGACCCTGCTATGTGAAGGGAGCCACAGCCTGAAAACCTGGCCACCAACTTCGGCTCTGCTTCTAGCTACCTGTCCCACCTTGATCAAATTAATTCTCCATTTGCAGCGCGAGTCGCCTGGAACCTAACACCTTCGAGGTCCATTCCATCTAAGGACTTGATTAGAGCAGACAAATACTTGCTTTAAGAGAACCAGCAAAGACATGTCTTTGGCTTAGAAGGAGCCCTGAGTACTAACGACACAGTCTCTCCTGGATCTCATCTCTACCTTTCTGGAGGAAGCCTTGAAGAGATGCCCTTACTTCAATCACTTCAGCTACAGGAAGAAGCCAATATCCTAACAGCACCGTTTCCCCCTGTCATCGAAAAGGTCTGTGACCCCACATCTGGAAGCACATCTTTCAATGACCGACACCATAATCTCCCCCCACGCACACAAGGTGTTGCCATCCCAGACAGACATCAACATCCGGGGACCACTTTCCAGGAAACCATCATCTTCAGACATTGTCTCTCCAATTCCCTCTGACGCAGATGAGCAGCGTCATTATTCCTTCGAAAACAGAAACGGGAATCACAGGCATTCATAACAGCCGAGCACTGGAGAGTGTTTTCAGTTGCTCATTTATCTGTTTGCTTTAAGCATGTCATTCACGACAGAGGAGACAGGGAAGGTGGGTAAGTACAAGCAACTGCCTGTCTTAGGAGAGGCTTCGGGTAATTACCAGACAATTCTAAGTCTCCATTCATTCATTCATTCATTTCTTCAGTAAATATTTATCAAGTGCAGCGTCCTGTTCTGGATGCTGAGGATACAGCAGTAAGCAAAACTGGCAAGATCCTTGCTCTCATGGAGGGTGCATACCAGGGGTAGGACACGAACAAAAAATAATGAAGGAAGCAGATAAAAAAGATCATCTCAGGCAGGGCAGGATGGTAAGGAGGGACCTGGGCTGGTGGAAGGAGGGCTGCAGCCCATGGAAGCAGGCTGTGCTCTGGACACTTCTAGAGGATACTAGTCACGCTGCAAATGAGTGACCAGAGAGACAGAGCCAGGCAAAGCAAAGGGCAAGAAACACTGAGGTGCAGGTTTTCTTAAAGGGGGTGCGGTTAGCGTCTGGAGTGGGACTGCTTATCTCGTGTGGGTCTGTCCTGAGCATCACGGGACATTTAGCATCCCGGCATCTAATGTCTCCAGGCAGGGTCCCCATCCTAGTCCCTGGGACAAAAGAAAATGCTGCCCTCACTTGCCAAGAGGAAGGGCCATGACTCTCCTTGTCGGGAACCACTGATGAAACAGGGAAGAAAGGCAAAGGCCCTGAGTCAGCAACAAGCTTAGGCTGCTCGGTGAACAGAGAGGCGGCCAATGCACTTGGCATGTAATGAGTAGCGGGGAATGAGTTACGAGTTGAGTTTACAGTCATTGAGGCTTGGCTGCGGTATACTGAGTTTGCATACTGTCAGCTGGGAAGATTTCACGTAGGAGACAGAGATGAAGCAGAGCACAGAAGCCACAGTCACCCACACACTTCCTGCACAGAACCAGGAGAGGGGTACACGTCTGTGGATAATGAGATTAAGTGTCACTGCCCAGGTACTGCTGTCGGCAAATATGGGAGAGGCAGAGAAAGTGAGCAAACTACTCTATTTATTTCACCCATCCGGAAATGTCTATCAGATTATGCTTCACGATCGCCACAGGCCAGGTAGTAATCACGAGACACTGTCCCTGCCTAAGCCTGCGCCCCAAAACCAGCAGCAGCCCGGAAGAAAATCCTGGGGACAATAATGGAGCACTCCATTTTAAGAAATGCTCAAAACTGGGGGGCCTGGGTGGCGCTGTTGGTTGGGCGTCCAACTCTTGGTTTGTTGGCTCAGGTCCTGATCTCAGGACCTGGGATCGAGCCCCGCATTGGGCTCCCCGCTCAGTGGGAGCCTGCTGCTCCCCCTTCCCCTGCTTGTGCTCTCTCTCTCTCTCTCTCTGTCAAATAAATAAATAATATCTTTTTAAAATTTTTAAATAAAAAATAAAATATATAAATCTTAAAAAAGAAAGATAAAGAAACGCTCAAAACCAATAGCCCAGAAGGAACCGAGAGCAACACTATGGGGAGGGTGGAAGGAAACACACCGCTAACTGGGGGTGACAGAGTAGAATCACACTTGGAATGGGAAATTCTTGGAATATTCGAACCAATTCGTTTCATTTACTTTTCCTGACGTGCGAAGGCTCAGGCGTGATAGAAAATAAATGTCCAAGCATAAAGGATCCTCTTTCAACAGATACAACATTTTAAAACTCTAAATGTAACAGTATTATCATGGTTTCATTAGCAACACTTTATTCCCGGTGAGCAGAAGAATAAAAGTGAAGCTTGCAGACGAGGAAATCTGAGTACATTGAGGAAATCTGAGTCCCTGAGCATCCAGGGAGCTCAGAAATGTTGTAAGTGCCACAGAGCACATAATCTTCACGGGAACGCTCTCGAAATCCAGAGGACGAACCTCCGCCCCACAGATATTCATGAATAACCCTCCCATGCATGGTTTCTTTCCTCACTTCAAATGAATCATATCCAATATTTTAAAGGATCGAGGTCACTCTGCAGGGGACATTATGACCCAGAATGGTCCTATCCCCAAAGACATGCTCTTCCAACATTGTTTTGGATCCTCATTCCAAATAGCGTCCTCACTCTGCCTCGGAGATGGTTAACTTTTTGTGTCAGCTTGACTAGGCTACAGGATGCCCAGATAAGAAAATGTGATTTCTGGGTGTGTCTGCGAGTGTGCTTCTGAAAGAGATTAGCATTTGAATCAGTAGACAGAGTTTGGGGTCCGCTGCCTCCAGCCTAGCCCCAGGGCTGGCAGGAGACCCAGGGCTGCGCCCTCAGGCTCACAGCAACTAGCCCAGGGATGACTAAGGAGCCCAGCCAGAGCCCATGAGAATCAGCCTTACAACTCGTGCTGAATCTAGTTGAAAAACCAACATTCCCTTTCCTCTGAGAGGGATGGGCCAACTCAGAGTAAGCTCGGAGCCACTGGTGGCTGCCACGTCAGGGAGGCCTGCCTGAGAATGAAGTGCAAAGCAGAGCAAACAATTAGAGACAGAGCCCCAAAGGCTTGGAGTCCCTGGCTAGAGCCTTTCCTGGCACCTCTGGACAAGGGGAGATTTTTCAGTTCATTGAGCAAATAAATTCCTTTGTGAGAAAAGATGATGTCATTTGCAGCAGACCGCGTCCTGACTTAAAAAACTGATAGCCATGACTGTGTTCTGTAGGGCTGAGGGCTGAAATGCTCATCCAGGGGGACCACACTGACCTCTTACCCAAGCTCTGAATGAGATTCTTCTACAAGAGCGCAAGCAATGTGCAGACACAGGACCCGTACTCACTGAAATACCCTAGGGAACCAGCTGTCTGGCCAAGGGTTTCTTAGATCAAAGACAGCTTCAGAATTCACAGAGCACACTGCATTGTAGAGAGAACCCCCAGGAAGGTCAGCCCTCCATAGCCTGGTATGAATGTCCCAGGGAGAATGAGGTAAGTCATACAAGAAAACTCCACTGGGCCAATATAGCCACTGGTCCCCTCACCACCCCGTAATACAGCCGTAAATCTCTGTCCCCATTGGCTTCAAGCACTCTCCCTGTCAAGGGCTTATGTTGGGATACAACTGCATCCCAGGGGACAAGTCATCTGCGTTCACTAGCCTACCCATCCAGATCACACTGGTCCGCTCATTACACTATCTGGCAGCCTCCTAAGGAGACCAGAAACCCCTGGGATGGTTGGTTGGTTTTTTTGTTTTGTTTTGTTTTTTAATTTATTTATTTGTCAGAGAGGGAGAGAGAGCAAGCACAGGCAGACAGAGTGGCAGGCAGAGGCAGAGGGAGAAGCAGGCTCCCTGCTGAGCAAGGAGCCCGATGTGGGACTCGATCCCAGGACGCCGGGATCATGACCTGAGCCGAAGGCAGCCGCTTAACCAACTGAGCCACCCAGGTGTCCCTGGTTGGTTGGTTTGAAGCTGAGTGCTGCACTACACTGTAAATTTCTTTCTTTTTTTTTTTAAGATATTTTTATCCATTTATTTGTCAGAGAGAGAGAGAGAGCACAGGCAGACAGAATGCCAGGCAGAGACAGAGGGAGAAGCAGGCTCCCCGCTGAGCAAGAACCCCGATGTGGAACTCGATCCCAGGACACTGGGATCATGACCTGAGGCGAAGGCAGCCGCTCAACCAACTGAGCCACCCAGGCTTCCCTACACTGTAAATTTCTTAAGAGGAAGGAATTGTATCTTTCATGGACCCCACTGTGCTCCAGCACCCCATACAGTACCTGGAACAGAAGCACACAATCGACAGGTATTGGCTATATGGTTTATGGTAGATAGACTTGGGTTTGGGAATTAGGGGTCTGGTTTCCGCTCTTAGCTCTGCCCCAAGTCCACACACTCACGTTCACTCCCTGCGGCATCAGGCGGGCCCCATTCCAACAAGAGTAGGTGGGCCTCTGAGACCTGAGAGCCAGGACAGGAATCCTGCATGAATGGGTTTGCGTGGCCTGTGCTGTGATTTTACACACTGGTGGCAATCTAAAGAAAATGGGAGATCTCATATAAAAATGCAGAAATCTGGTTTTTTTCTTGCAAAATGGAAGCACTGGTAACACTGAGCCTGCCCCCGCTTCCAGGACAAAGCCTGGCGGGGCAGGGGGGTGGAGAACCGGGAAAGAGGAAGGGCTGCTGCCCTTTTGACCAGGCCTGGAATTTGGTCACCCTCCACAATCCCAGCACAGTCTCTGCACCAAGATCAAAAGCCAGCTGCCATTAGAATCACATGATGCTGTACCTTTCCTTCTAGTAAATAAGCAAATAGGAAGACAGACTGAACCATGTGTTCAAAATTTTTTAGAGAGAGCACATTTCTTTACAGCGGTGAATTTAATCTCCACCTATAAAATAACCCCATCTATCATCCATGTAGCATTTAATGCATGTGCCAGATGTCATTCTAAACACACTACACCTTTACTTATTAACCCATTCAATCCTCATACCTAGACTACAAGGACCCCCATTTTAAGAAAAGCAAACTGAGGCACAGAAAGGTTAAGTAACGTGTGCAAAGTCACACAGCCATGCAAGGATCGGAACTCAGGCAGCCTACGAGTACCCATGACATGCCACCTCCATGTGCTTCTGCACTGAGTGAACCCATCCTGACCCACACCCAGACCTCTTAACCAGTCTAATCTCCTCTGCCTCCCCATTTTTCAGAGAGGCAAACTGAGACCCAGAGACAGGAGGTGATTTTTTTTTTCCCCCAAAATTCAAAAAAAAATGTTTGGGATAGGACAGGGACCAGAATCCAAGCCCATGAGCTTCCAGCCCACTGCTGTTTTTTCTATACCATGTTGTTTAATCCTGTAATGAAGCTCTTGTGTAAGCATCTTTCTGAACCAACAGAACTGAGTCATGTTACAGATAATCACTCACTACTTTGTAAAATGTGATACCATGTGACCGCACTGAATGCTGAGGTACATGGGAAATGGACCTGAATACAGTGGGGATGTCCACGTCAGCTCATGCATCAGGACTGACTGGCACACATGGGACTCCCAGGGAACCCCAGTCACCCTACACCAAGATGCTTGAGAGAAGGGGCACCTGGGTGGCTCAGTCGGTTAGGCGTATGCCTTCAGCTCAGGTCATGATCCCGGGGTCCTGGGATCGTGCCCCACACTGGGCTCCCTGCTCAGCAGAGAGTCTGCTTCTCCCTCTGTCTCTCACCCTCACTTGCACACATTCTCTCTCTCGCTCGCTCACTCTATTGGAAATAAATGAAATCTTTAAAAAAAAAAAAAAAAGATGCTCGACAGACTATAATAGCTAACAAATCCAGTTATCCGGTCCAGGATCAGGATAGAAAGAGTCAAGATTATTCAGATGAGTAATAATCAAAGATACCAAGACTGTACCTCACCATACCAATGTATGGGCACTTCTATTTAATTTTTTTGAGATTTATTTATTTGACAGAGAGACAGAAAAAGAGGGACAAAAGCAGGGGAGTGAGAGAGGGAGAAGCAGGCCTCCTCCCAAGCAGGGAGGCTGATGCAGCCCTCGGTCCCAGGACCCCGGGATCGTGACCTGAGCTGAAGGCAGATGCCTAATGAATGAGCTACCCAGGTGCCCCTGTATGGGCACTTTTAAAACAAGAAGATATATGTGCTTCTATCTTGATAAGCTCTACAATACATCTTCCAGCCCATTGATAGATGAATGGATGAAAAAGAGTGGTATATAGACACAATGGAGTATTATTTAGCTATAGAAGGAGAGTATCCTGCCGTCTGGAACAACACAGATGGACTTTGAACACATTATGCTAGGTGAGGTAAGTCAGACAAATTATCTTTAAAAAAAAAAAAAAAAACTTGTAGAAAACAGAAAATAAAATGGGTGGTTACCAGGACACGGGGTGTGGGGAAGGAGACTGATGTTATATTAAGGTTACAAACTTGCAATGAGTAGTTAATAAGCCATAGAAATCTCATTCACAATATTGTACTATAATTACATACTATTATAAATATCTCTCCAATGACAATCTTATCACAATACATAAATGCATCAAAGTAACATATTATACACCTTAAACTTACATCTTACAAGTCAAATATATCCAATAACTATCTATATCTATTTATCTGTACCTAGATTTATAGATATGGATGGAAGGATGAATAGATGGATAGACAGATCAACTGATCTTCCATTGTTCCTATATCCCCATATCCTGGAGGAAGAGAAGAGGAAGTCTAGGCAGAAAGTTCTAGAAATCCCCTATATGGGATGAATCTCAGAGACTGCCTTATTAGGAAGACATCTTTCACCCATAAATCTATAGGGTAGGTATGGAGAGCTTTAGTTACATGAGAATGTATTACCTGTATTATTACTACTAAAGTTGACAACAATTTGTTGACATTTTATGGCTGTTTACTATGTGCTAAGCACAGTGCTAAAAGCCTTGTATGTTCTATCCTACTAATCAGCATAACTATGGCATGAAGTAGGTACTATCATTACCTTATGAGGAGAAAACAAGAAGCTTGCAGGGTTAGAGGACATACCCAATGTCCCACAGCTAGGAAGTAGCAGGACCAAGGTCAACAATTAAAATACAGAGCTTCCATTAACCCACACTACACTGCCTCCTTCCAGAACTCTAATCGGTCACATTTTAGTAGTAGGATGTTTTTTGAGTTTTGTTGCCAAAAGGCATGTCTGTGGGCTTCCTCGGGGTATGAAGAGCTCCACAGGGTCACCCAGGCTCTGACCGTCCCTTGTGGCGCTCAGAATGCCAGAGGAAGGTCAACTGGTGTCACTGTGAAAAGGTAGGAAAGGAAAGACTTGTTCTCCAGTGCTCGTTATCATGAAAATAATCATGCATTTCCTATTGTTTGGTGTCAAAGCTACAAGGGTCAGCCTGAGAGAGGGCATATCAGTGTGGCTCGCCAAATGAGTCAGTCAGGATGAGAATATCAATTTATTAGAGCAGACATGTGTCGATAGAATTCATACCATGTAAAAAGGTAGCTGATGTAAACTGCCTTCAAAAAATATTACCTACTGGGCAATTTTTCCTAAGGCTCATCCTCCAGGTTCTGGGGGAAGACTGGGGCAGGGGTGGATAGGGAAGGGTGTGAGGGAAACAGGGAAAGAGCAGGGGAAGCTACAATATGGATTTTAGAGTATTTTGGGGGTTTTTTAGATTTTATCCATTGATTTATTTATTTGAGAGAGAGAGAGAGAGAGAGCAAAAGCTGGGGGAGGGGAGGGAGAGAGGTAGAAGAAGAGGGAGCAGCAGACTCCCCATTGAGGAGGGAACCCCAGGCAGGGCTCGATCCCAGGACCCCAGGATCATGACTGGAGTTGAAGGCAGATGTTTAACTGACCGAGCCACCCAAGTGCCCCCAGAAAGTATTCGTTTTAAAGACAAAAATTTCAAAAACAGAAAGCCTGATCTGGTCGCAGGGGCCAAAACTTGTTCCCTGGGTTGAAGGGGGGGCAGAACATCTCTTGTTACGCCCCTTACAGGTTTTGCAATGTTTCTACCGCAATCTTGGATCAGAAGAGGCCAACTGGAAACGTGGCAATATGATTAGACTGCTCCTTTGCAGACATTAAGAGGTTTATCCTTTCAAGGTAGACTGGAACAGAACTGTTTGCTCACCGTGGGACAGCAAAGAGAGAAAGACAACTCTCCTGGAGGTTCCCAAGCAAGTCCCCCGATTTGCATATAATAGAAGGAGGCGGCTTCATTCTCACGAAGGTCTGGACTCGACTGCCCGTACAGTCTGGGTTCATATGGCAGTGTCCATGAAAGGGTTCACACTCAGCAGGCTTGGGGCGCCCAAACCCTGCACCTTCTGAAAAAAAGGACTGACCCTTGACCATGTCCTATAAGATGAACTCTGAGCCGCTGGATTCTCCTGCATGGCAAAAGCGTCTCTACACACCGGAGACCTTGGCCAGGCCAAAAAGATGATGCTAACGTTGTGATATATAGTGGGCAGCTGTTTTTGTTGGCCTGGAGCCTCAGGGCTATGCTAAACCAGTTTGACTTCTAGAGAAGGGAGGGTGGGGGGAGCCTGGAGACCGAGCAGCTGAGGTCAGTCACACACACAGGAACTCCATGCCCCTGTGACTGACGCCCAGCACAATTCCTGGACACCGAGCCTCTGGGAGCTTCCCTGGTTGGCAACACTTAGCTCATTTGTGACACCCTGTTCCTGTCTGTGCCAACTCCACAGGGGGAGCACAACTGGAATCTTGGGTCTGGTTTCTCCTGGACTCTGCCCTATGATGCTTTTTCCTTTCCTGATTACAATGTATATCCTTTCACCGTAATAAACCGCAACCGGGAGTATAACAGCCTTTCTGAGTTGTGTGGGTCTCTCTAGCAAATCATCAAACCTAGAGGTGGTTTTGGAGACCACCCTCCCAACCCCAGCAAGAAGGGAAGGAGGGATAGGAATGAAATGAAACAAGATAAAAACCCAAGAAACTGTTCTAATACCCCATTTCTCACTGTCTAAGCGCAAAGTAGCGAAGGGAAAGAAAATGTCTTGTCTACAAGAGCCCTGAAAGACACCAAAAACAGATAAAAATCAGAGGCCAAGCGTGCAACACCCAGGGCATAATTCCACACTATGCCACATCACCATCAAGACTGCTCTGTCTGGCAGTTTTCCCAGTGCAACCACTAACCTCCTCTTCTGAGAGGTAGCCACCATTCTCTTTTGATGAAAACATTCTGTTTCAGAAGGAAAACTTTCAAAAATGATCTGGAAGAGACTTAAACATGATAGCATTAACTAATGCCTTTTTTTTTTTTTCTTTTTGTGGTCCAATGAGAGGATAAAATGGACCACTGTCTGCTTACATACCACCAATGTAAGTCAACGGCTCACATCGAATGCTCCGGCCAGGCCCAGGGTATATGCCCCATGCCTGGACCGGATGCCAGAAACTCAGGGCTCCATCCATATTCTTACCCTTCTCAATTCATTGAAAACCACTTCAAGCAAAAATCATTTCAAAGAAATTACCTCTGTGTATTACACCACGAGCAGTGAAAAATGTCCCACATGAGACTCAATGGTCCCGAGGCAATAAAATTTTTGAAGTGCAAGACGTAATAACTCAGGGAATAGAAGTCCCCATGACAACAAAAAGCAAAAGGAACTGAGTGAGAATCTGAGGCTTTGAGTATCTTACAATACAAGGCATCACTTGTCTGTGCTCGGAAATCTGTCTTTGGGATGGAAATCCCACAAAGTAACTTCCTCTCTGCCTGCCCAGGTGGTACTGGACCTGACGACACTTCATCACAAGGCGGGGGTGGGTGGGGGGAGGATGGGAATGCAGGCAGTAGGCTGGACCGGAATCTATCCCAAGCTTTCCACATCTCCTGGCTGAGAGTGATGCAGTCGTGCTCTGGGGTTCATTTCAGAGGGTTCAACATGCATACATATGGACACTGTGGCCAGTGTGAGAAACTATCGGGTCTTCCCACCAGCAGGAGTCTGGGATCATTCTCCAAGCACCGTGTCCCATTTCCTTTTCAGGAAGGAATTCCCACTTCCCTTCCTTAATTGCTCAGTCTGTCGCTCACAGCCTGGCTCCTCGGTGGGGCCCTATCTCTCCAGACTCCTCCTCGATGACCCTGCAAAAATCCAGTCTAAAACTTCTTGAGAGTTTAACTAGTTATCATTACTGAGAAACAGAAGACGCAGAGAAGCCAGCACTGGAGGTTCTTCTGAAAGCTTGGTTCATACGGCCACTTCGACCCTGGGTCTCCAATCCTTTACTCTGAAATAGAGCCCAGGGGAGCTTCTTCAATTCCCATTAACACCATCCTAACAGAAGGCCTCTCTTCCCAGAACATCATCATAATAAGGAATAGCTTTACTACTTGAGCATCCACCAAGGGCTGCCAGCAAGAAAAGCATGTTACAGAATGTTATCGCCTTCAACCCAATCGACAGCCCTATGGCAAAATGTTATACTTTCCACTTTGCAAGATCAAGAAAGAAAGTTCAGAGAGGCAAAGCAATTATCCCCAAGGTCACACAGCTAGCATGTGGCAGGCCTGAGATTCAAGCCAGTGTCAGAAGGACTCTAAAATCTGAATATAAGCCTACTGAAAATCCAATTAGAGCAGAAGAGCGGGACTGAACTCAGGTGACAAGTCCTGTGACATGTATAATGCACACTTCTAGAGTCTCCAAACTCAGCCAAAGCTCCTTTCTTCCAGCTCACGCCAGCGTTTCCACCGGGTCCCTAATGTTAAAGTCGTAAATTCTGACTTTATCATTTTAAAGTGTGTGCAGGGGGAGGATGTGTGTGCACGTGTGAGTCTACCCAGAGTTTGAGTCTTCCATAAAACACCTGAATGATCAGCAACCCTAGAAGCTGATCGTAATTCTAGTCATGAGGTGTACCAACTGGCATAACTCAGCGTCGAAAAGGCTCCCTCTAAATGGATTAAGTATGATTGAACGATGCAGGTTCTCCCCGGGTACAAGCGGGATGCCGGTGGGTAGGGAGTTCTGGGAGGTTCGGTTAATTCTTTCCAAGTGTGTCCATTGGATTTCCAAGGATTCTCTCCATCCTGGAAGAACTCGGATCAACATTCTCAATCAGAAATAACACAGGATGGGTACTAGACAAGTGAGGTGTTTCTCTGATGGCCATTTTTCTAACAGATCTCACACACGCGCTCATAGTTTTGCTTTTCTCTATTATCTGTTTTTAATCAAAGCCCTAGACTCACATGCTTTTAAGAGAAGTTCACGGTGTAAAGGATCCATACCACATGCGGCTCTGCACCGTTCCCTCACCAACAGTGCGTCCTGGAGACTGCGTCACACCTGTGCGTCCCATGTGGTCTCCTTCTTTTAATAAGCACACTGTGTCCCTCCTGTGGAACTGTCATGGTTTCTTCAACTTGTCTCATACTGATGTACACTGAGGTAACTTCCAATCCTTTGCCATTAAAAAATAAAATAGAACTCGTGTATGTGTTTTGTTGCACAAAGGAGATTTCTGTAAACCGAACGTGGCTCTAAGTGTGGGTACATGCTCCTCTGTAGAGAGGTGGTACTCTCCAACGCTGAAAGAAGGACCCGGGACACCTGGGTGGCTCAGTCATTTGAGCACCCAACTCTTGGTTTCAGCTCAGGTCATGATCTTGGGGTCATGGGATCGAGCCCTATATTGGGCTCTGAGCTCAGTGGGGAGTCTGCTTGAGGATTCTCCCTCCCTCTGTCTCAGCTCCCCACTCTCTCACTCTCTCAAAATAAATAAGTAAATCTTAAAAAACAGAAAGAAAGAAGGACCCCAGATGAGACATATAAGCACACCTATAGAGAGCATGAGCATTTGAAATGAAATCTGTCTCGAAAATTGTGTAATGCACAGTTACTACTGCTGTCCTCCTCCTGAGTCGGAGGACCCATGACCACAGACGATGCAAAGATATACAGGATCCAGAAAGCACCGTGCAGTTAAAACATACATCTCTTCTTGGCAGCAGCGCTGAGAAATATAAATGCTAAACCTCACCTGTGGTTCGTGTTGCATGGGACATTAACATAATACAATTTAGACACAATAGCAATCTTCAGTCAGAGATGAGACCATTCACTGCCAAAAACATTTCTCCTCTCACCGCAGAATGATGCCGTGAATCTCCTCCGTGATTGAGATTCTAGGTTCACTCAAAGAATGTGGTGTCTGCGTGTGAGGGCAGGGAGAACTGGGCATTCCCCGACACAGTTGGCGAGAGTGTAAATATTTATAGAAGCTTCCAGGAGGGAAATTTAGCAACGTGTACCAGAAGCCTTAAAAATCATGCTCACTGCTCACCTTCTGACCCAATAATTATGTGCCCATGTATGCCGAGGAAATTACCCTGAGTGTGTGTGTGTGTGTATGTGTGTGTACGTGCACACATTCTGGACCCATCTGTTCACTGTGGTGTGGGCTAAGGAAACACAGAAACTATGTAACATCAATTAAATACATATAATACAGCCAAACCATACCAGAAACTACATGACCAGTAAAATTCATGGGGTTGAAAAAAGGTTAAAAAAAAGTAATTTTCAAACTGTGGGTCACAAATCTTAATGGGTCACAAAACCAGTTTTTGTGGGCCATCGCCAACTTTTTAAATGGGAGAATAGAAAATACAAGAGTGCGTTACACACAGCAAGAATAAGTACGGTTTCATGAGACTTTTTAAAAATGCATGTGTGTTTATGCTAGGTCATTATATAAAATGTATTTCTTACTGCAGGAAATACTTTAGAAAATATTGAAAACCACTGTGGTAATAAAATCTTCTGTAGCACGGTAACATGTCAACGTTCCGTGTTCAGGGGAAAAAAAAAAACAGTTTAAAAATTATATAGTCTGATCCCAAATTTGAGGTAATACTGATAATCAAATATATACACATTTCTGTGCACAGACCAGAAACAATATCCACACAGACAGACATTGTGGCGAATGCAAGAAACCACAGGATTTAGGGAGGCGTGTGATTTTTCCCCATGTGCTTGTGGTATTTGCTAAATTTCCTGTAATGAACAAGTATTATAACCAGGAGGAAAAAAAAAAAAAAAAAAAGCAAAGGCTACATTGCAAACGTCTTTGCAGGAAGTAAACCACCAGCTTCAGTTGGCTCCTATGAGTTGGTCACAGGTGGCAGGATGAGTGAATGGGACAAACAAAACAGTTGCAGCCTCCGATGCACCCCTGGGGAAAACCATCTTTCAGAAGTGATGCGGACCAACGCACGGGGGCAAGCAATATGCTCCTGTAAAGGGGAGCAAGGGAAGACAGTGGTTGTTCAGAATTAAAGGTATTGTGTGTCACTGACTCACCACACACACACATAGGTGACTGTTCTTCCTATAAAAAAGGAAGAAAGGAAAGGCAGGATGGAGTTGGGGGGTAGAGGGAAGGGAAAGAGGGAGGAAAAAAAATAAAAGTAGAGGAAAAGTAAAAAAAGAAAGAAAGAAAAAAAAACAAGGGGAAAAAAGGCCAAGAACTTACTGAAAATACCTGATATCCTAAAAAAAAAAAAAAAAAAAAGGAAAAGGAAAAAAATCCAGCAGCAAGAGAGTATCTGACGAAGCTTCCATATTATGACCATGGGTCTCAGCCACCAAATATCCTTCTGGGGTTATTAAATTTTAAAATGCCCAAGTACTCAATAAACGTCGTTTTAATTCCTAATGAGTTAATGAAGTGGCCAGTGACCTGACCTCTTTTAAAATTAGATAAGGAATTTTATGAGCCAGATCTACTTCCAGTCCAGGTGGTGACTGCACTGGTAAGAAAACATAGTTACATTAAAAGAATAAATAAGGATGGGGGCGGCAGCTTTAGTATGGACACACAGTCATTAGTAACTTCATTTCATTTCCTGCTTTGCCCTGGAGGTGCCCCAGGGTGGCATGCTCGAACCACTCAACAGAAATGGAAGCTCTTCTGAGTGCATTCCAATCCTTCATTTTCCAGATCTTTCTCAAGGATAGATATGACCCTGTCCTCAAAATGACTATATTTGTTTTGGGATATGACAGCAGCTCTGGGATGTCTACGTAGTAGGTGACGTGGAGGTGTGGGGTGATGGGAATGACCAGTAATGAGGCTCAAACCCTCCCTTCCCATGGCCACGCACACAAGACAGGATTAACCAAATACTAGGAACAAGAGGGGGAAAGTGCGCTACTCAGGAAGAGTCAAATCGCTTCTAGGCTGAAATAAAAAAGCAGTGGAATGTCACTGGTCATATTTTAGGAGTAAGAAGTGTGAAAGTGTTAGGCTGATGGAGAGATCAATCCTTTCAGATCTTCTTGGGAAAATCTGGGGCCAAGCTAAGGTGGCTTCATTGATCACATATGATTTTCAAAGACTATGTTGATAAAATGCATATCACTTGTTCAAGTCTTATGATTGTGTGTGTGTGTGTGTGTGTGTGCGTATTCCTAAGCATTTTGGAATGCACTGGAGATAGTCGACAGTTATAAAATAATCACTCAATATTAAGTAAATAGGGTTGTTGGGTTGTTTAATGGAATCCAGTAAGAATTTGCAGAAAGAAACATTTATGCTTAAGAATTATAAATGTTTTAAAAACAAACTACCAAAGGCACTTAGATCAACTTGTCTATAGTCCCATATAAGTGACTTCTCGTTTATTAAACATCTCTACATCATCTTCTTTGTTTATTGGTATTTCCCAGAGCTTTGCACGTCTATCTCATTTAGTCCTGATAGCTGTCCCATGAGGTAGCACTATTAATATCCCCATTTTACTAGATGAGGAAACTGAGTCACACCCCAGTTCAATACCTCATTCAAGGCCCCACAGTCAATGCACGCAAGACTCATAGCCACTCCGCTGGCTCCAGATCCTATACTGCCCTACTTCCCCCTATCTACGTGGCAGTCTAAATGTTTGGCCAGATGACTTATCCTTTCTCCCAAAAGCCGGTTTGTTAAGATGCTCTGACCTTCCCCAAGTCACTCTATATCCATATGCCCTTGCAGGGTTCGTGTGAGTCACCCAGGTAATTTTCTACAAGACTAGCTTCATTCCTCCCTAGCTAAAAAGCAAAGCAAAATGAGACAAAGGAAAAGATGAAGAGGAGTGCTTTGGGTGCACTGTGTATTGGATACACACAAACAAAATGTTTCAGTAATGAATGGCAAGTGAGCATTTATCATCAGTTACCTGGTACTTTTGGTAGACCAGATAGCCCTCCTCATGGATTGTCAGATATATGGTACCTCTGGTAGACCAGACAACCCTTCTCGAGGATTGTCAGAGACACAGAGAAAGATGCGCCCTATGTTCTAGGTTCTGTACCCTCTGAGATGTCGTGGAGGCCCGCAGAGTTTAATGCAAACAATTTACAATGGAAGGTACACAGCAGTTTGTTCATTTGTGGGGGAGGAAGATAGTCGATTAGTGTTCTTCTCCCAAAAAGGCTGGTTACGTCAAGCCACTTCCAACAGAACCCCCTCAAGCAATTGTCTGATAGAGTGGCGTTTCCTGGAAGGGCTGCACACCACCAAACCACCGTGCTGCTGGCAAAGGGTCAGAATCTTCCTTTAGAATTAAATAAAACTGGGCACATTAAAGAAATGTGGTCACATATGAGCAACGGGATGTATAAAATCTTCCCCACATACTCTATGCCTCTCTTCCAATCTGAGGTTCCTTGTCAAGAGAAGGAAACTTTCGGGGCACCTCTGTGGCTCAGTCAGTTGAGCGTCTAACTCTTGATCTTGGTCAGGTCATGATCTCCAAGTTGTGAGATCAAGCCCCCTGTGAGGCTCCGTGCTGACCGTGAAGCCTGCTTGGGACGCTCTCCCTCCCTCTCTCCTTCTGCCCCTCCCCCACCATGCCCTCTCTCATAAATAAGTAAATAAAGATAAGAATCAGACTATTTCACCACTGGACATTTATGGACCATGTCTTCTCCCTCCTCCAAGCCTTTGCACACTTTCTTCCTTATGTCCCAACACTCAGCCTGACAGGTTCCCCCCTACCTTCTCCGCTTACATCTCTTGGGATTCCCCTTCTTGGATTCAGTCTTTTGCTCCATTATCTACAATGGTGCCTGACACAGCGTAGTTAGTGAACAGATTCTTTTAAATAAATGAATAATGTAATAAAATGAATAGGATTCATTTATGCCCGGTGGGGTAGAGAGAAAATACACTGCGGTCTTCTGGAAGGAATTTTCTCCCCAACGAAAGGCAAGAAGAGCTGCCTGAAGAATAAAACCCTTTTGTCACTCCTCTCTTCTCTTTTTCGCAAGGATATGATGCCTACAGCTGCAGTCACTGTCTTCAGATGACGGTGTAATGGGCATAGATGAAAATCCAACAGGGCGGGCATGGCAGAGTGGAAGAATGGAAACAGCCTGAATGTTTAATGTGCTGGCAAGCCACTGGACCCGTCTCAGGACCACCTGTCTGGGTTCCTTGCTAAGTGAAATTTAAACATCCCGAGTCATTGGTCATTAGGCTTTCTCTTGCTTACAGCCAAAAGCATGCAAACAGACACATTCCGCACTTATTAACCTAAATTGTGGTTGGCATTTGCTTGTCTGTCTTCCCACCTACACTGTGAGTTGCACATGAAGACAAAGTGCCTTGTTATTCACCACCTACCTAGCACCGGTGCAACTAGAAAAAAAAAAACCATATCTTAAATGAGCAGCTCATTTCCCTCACTTCTGCCTCCCCAAGAACTCGATGCTGACCCGTTTTTACCTCAACTTTTAACGATGCTTTGGACATTGGATCAGGCATCCAGTGTCAGAATGCTAAGACAAATCTTACGAAGTCAACTGTTACTCGGGGCTCTCTACTGGGTGGCTCAGTGGGTTAAGTCTCTGCCTTCAGCTAAGGTCATGATCTCAGGGTCCTGGAATCGGGCCCCGCCTCGGGCTCTCTGCTCAGCGGGGAGCCTGCTTCCTCCTCTCTCTCTGCCTGCCTCTCTGCCTACTTGTGCTCTCTCTCTCTCTGTCAAAAAAAAAAAAAAATCTTTAATAAAAAAAAAGTCAACTGTTTCTCCAGCTTTATCTGAATCAAGTGGACATTTTCAGACTTCTATCTGGAACCACTAGTGACACTCCACCTGACTGACCTTTTTTAAAATGCTTAAAAAATTTAAAAAATTTAAATTTAAAAAATCCTTTTTTTTAAAATGCTTAGTTCCCTAAAACTGCACTTTTGTGTTCTAAATGTCCTCCTACATCTTCGATTCCTTTCCAAACTCAATGTTACATATTCTCCCCTCAATTTTATTTACTTTTATGTTTTTATTTTTAAAGTAGGCTCCACACTGGGTGTGGGGCTTGAACTCACAACCCTGAGATCAAGACCTGAGCTAAGATCAGGAGTCGGACGCTCAACCGACTGTGCCACCCAGGTGCCCCTCCTCCCAATTTTAAAGCCCCATTCTAACCCTTCTTCTCCTGCCTCCATATATTTGCTCCCTGTGCAAGATCATCATTGACCATGGCTCCCATTATCACCTTTACGTTGATAACTCCCAAATGTTTATCTAGCCACATGCTCTCTGTTGAGCTCAGATACACTTACCCAGCTACCCACTTGATATCTATGTAGAGATGTCTCAGCATCATCTCAAACTCAACATTTTTAAAACAGAGCTCATTACCTCCCGATTGATCAGGTTATAGATGACACAACCAGAAGCCTATCTCAGGCTGGTTTACAACAGGAAAGGAAATGTACTGCCTCAGGTAACTGGAGATATTTGTGACAGAGCTGGTTGCAGGCATGCCTGGATTCAGGAATTTCAACAACAAAATCAAGTCTCTCTTTCCACTTCTCATCTCATCCCCTGTGCATGACTTGGTCCCTAAGCCAATGCCTGTACCAAGCATGTTGCCAGGGGAGCTGGGTCTTCTGAAGGAAAATCTAACCCCAACTCATATGATGGCTTTTTTTTTAAGACTTTATTTATTTATTTGACAGAGAGAGATCACAAGTAGGCAGAGAGGCAAGCAGAGAGAGAGGGGGAAGCAGGCTCCCTGCTGAGCAGAGAGCCTGATGCGGGACTCGATCCCAGGACCCTGAGATCATGACCTGAGCCGAAAGCAGAGGCTTTAACCCACTGAGCCACCCAGGCGCCCCTGTAAACATCTCTTCCAAGGAAGAGGGTACTGGGTATGCTGGCCAGATGAACCGGACACATGTCCTCCATCTACCCCAAGCCTGTATCTTCTTGTGCTCACTGTCTTGGGGAACAGAATGCTTATTCCCCAATGCAATCATACAACCCAGAAACCCAAAGGAGTTTCAGGCTGACTTCCTTCTCTCCTATCCCCCAAATGTGTAAGCCAACACCACATCCTTGCGATTTTATCTCCCAAATACCATCCAACACCATCCAGTCTTTTCCATCTTTACCACCACCTCCCTAGTCTAAGGCACTGGTCATTTTTTCCCCTGGCCTCTATACAGACCTACTCCTTGTAGCCCAATTCCCAATTCCCAATGCGGCCATGTCAGCTCTCCGCTAAAGCCACTGAACAGTCCTCTGCTTCTCCTAGGAAGAAGCCCCAAGTCTTTCACGTGTCCTGTAAGTCCTTGCACAGCTGTTCCTTCCAACCTCACTCCAAGTGAGGCATCTTAATAGCTTCGATCTCTTGCTATTTGTTCAAAGTGAACGTGACATTATATTATCTCACAGTGCGGATTACCTGCTCCTTCATAGCACTCCCTATGCCCATAGTTTAACATCAATTATTTACCATGTTTGACTAGATCTTCTTCTCCACTGGAGGGCAAGTGCCACAAGGGCAAGAATCAACTATTTTTGCTTACCGTTGTACGCCCAGCACCAAGCACAGTGCCCGGCACGTTGGCAGGCAACCGGTAGGGATTGAGACATCAATGTTTCTCTCAACAATTTCTGGAAAACACAGAGATCACGAGTACAGATTCTAGAAATCAAAGAGGTCAACGTCTTGAACCAGTCAAAATATAAGGGAGGTCACCTCAGACAAAGTCACTTGTCGTGTCCCCTCCAGCAGTCTTGTTTCTTCGTCCCCAAAATAAGGACAACAATAAAGGTTCATAAAATGACTTATCTATGACACCAGGCACAATGCCTGGGACGCAGAAGGCAGATGTATCCACTGTAAGTTTAACCAAGAACATCTGAAAACCCAAAATACTACAGCTGACCCGATACAGCAATTTTTGTCTGTCACATCCAGAGGGCTCCTCTTGGGCCCCTCCTATCTGTTTCTCCATCATTCTCACGCTGGGGCTTTCTCACCACAGTGCCAATTACTGTTCAAGCTTCAACCGTGGTCCATACCAAAGACAAGAGCATCCCCGATAAGGAGTACTTCCCAGAAGTCCCAGCCAGGACCTACTCCCAAATCCCACTGACTTGAGCATAACCTTATCGGCCAACATCAAGCAGAAAGAAGGCAGGGAAATAGAGTCTTGATTCCAGGTTGCTGTGTGCCCAACAAAAACGGAGAGACAAACAGCGGCCTTGTTCACAGCAAGATAGTGGAGGGGAAATTCTTCCATGAAAATTAGGCATGTTACGTCAAGGAGGGCCTCCATCAAAGATGTATGGGCAAATGTGACCACAGAGGAACCATCCATGGCAACTCGCCCTGTTGCAGTAACGAGTGCATAAATGTGTCTGGGGAATTTTAAAGGCCACCACCACAGCCATACCATAGGCAACTCTCCTTAATCGCCGGCCCCCAGTGAAACCGTTCAGCTCTGGTCTTACCCAAGCTCTGCCGATCTCTTCCCCGGTCACTTTGTGAGAGAAGCCTTCCGAGGGCCCTCCCATCATGTGCACAGGCCCGCCTCGGGATCCGCCCTCTGACGCGAGAAGCAACACGTGCCACACTGGACTTCTCAGCGCCTGCACAATACCCCGGAGCGCAGGTTGGGGGCAAGAGGACCCCAGTTCCACTGCACGGGACAGACTAAGGGCCTCCCCATCTGTCACAAACCACCACCTCAGAAATCCAATCTTGCTCTAGAGCTAAAGCAATCCTGTCACTCCACTTCAACTGGCTTGGGAAAAGTTGAAAAAAGGAATCTTTGGCCTCACTGTGAATTCTGAAGTCTTACGGAAAAAATGATCCTGCGGCACTTCAAAGAGAAAAAGGGAGTATTTACTTTTGTTCCCCTTTCATGCCAGGGAGAAAGGAGTACTGAGTGTTATTTTGATGACAGAAACTAACCTCTCAATAAGAGCACCCAAGAAGGATAACCACACTCGAACGGCTGATTTTCTTTCATCTCATGGTAATTGTACATGGAATCACCATCCTTATTATTACAAGCTTTTATCAAGAGCCAGTAGGTACCTAGGGCACAAAAGGGTCTGAGTTTTACTAAATCTACATCATTTCTCAGAGACGGCATGGAGATCTTTCCCAAGAACTTAGAAAGAAGATGGCCTTGGGACAACTTGTCAAAATATATCAAATTGTATCGAGATTTTTAAAAGCACGCACTCTACCCATTTCCTCTGCGGAGACAGGCAAGAGCACGGGAATTCCCACTGTAGCCTTGTCTACAAAAGCAAAGGATGGAAATCACAGAGACGTCTGTGAAGAAGGGAAGTTAAGTATATCATGACACAACCCTACAAAGAAGTGCAATGTGAGATGACGAAGGAGTGAACCTGACCTCTTTCCATGCAGCGTCATGGAAACAGTGCTCACCGTCTGATGACTTTGGAGTCAGCAGGTCTGGCTTAAGGGTCTCCCAGTTCTGTGCCCTTGAGCTCTGACCTCCAACATCTCTAAACTGGAGTTTGGCCTTCTGAAAAATGGGATAACAGTAGGACGACGGCATAGGGTCGAGCAAGGATGAAACACAGCGCTGAGCCTAGGAGCGGTTGAGGAATTAGGGAGGGCTGTGAAGAAACTACAGCGCTATGGGGGCGTGAAGAGCAACAGTAACACCTTATTGATGTCACTGGGCTGTACCAGTGACCACACCTTACTCCGCCATATTCGTATTTGTCGCGGAAGGAAACACAGCCGACCCACGCACCATACGCACCATACGCAATGGCTCCCTCCTGGAAATGCAGTGCAGGGAGTGGGACGTGAGCAGTGGAAAGAGGAAAGGTCTTTCGTTTTCCTATTATGTATTCATTAGGGTTTTACTTCTAATACCAGCTTGTGTTACTTTTATAATAAAGTTTTTTTTTTTCAAGATTGGCTCTAGAAAGTCAGTTTTAATTGCATCTCGTAACAGGTGAGAGCAAAGATATGCAAAGTTCTTGGAAGGAGACTCTGAGCCTTGGGGACTTGATATAACGCGAATGGAAATAGTAACGCATCCAAACAAAGGCTGTGACTCTCTGGGAGCTGGGGGTGGGGATGTCACAGAGTCCCAGCAACAGTTCGGAAAGAATAGGGACAACAGAGTTACGCAAGATATCCAAGCAGCTGGTAGGGGGTTGGGAATTTGGGCCCTCAGACCCAGACTTGCAAATGCGTCCTCCAGGCTCCTCACTTGGCTTTTGCTCTATGTTATGAGCTGAACTGTGTTCCCCCCAACCACCACCACCACCAAAATTCATGTGTTCAAGTCCTAAATCTCCAGACCTCAGAATGCAATAGTACTTGGAGACCGGGCCTTTCAAGGTGTAAGGTAACCTAAAGTCATCCAACTTGATTGGTGTCCTTATAAGAAAAGGAAATACAGACCTAGACACACAAAGGAGACCAAGCAGAGACACAGAGAGGAGAAGACATCCATCTACAAGTCAAAGAGAGAGACCACAGAAGAAACCAACCCTGCTGACACCTTGATCTTGGACTTCCAGCCTTCTGAACTATAAGAAAATAAATTTCTATTGTTTCAGCCTCCCTGGTGTGTAGTACTCGGGGATGGCAGCTCGAGCCGACTAACACTCGACTGGTGATTCTTTTTGCTGTGCGTGAACTTCACATCTTCTAGGTGCAAACCCCTCAGTCTTTACCTTTATGGATTCAGAGTTGCCTTATTTATTTATTTATTTATTTAGAGAGGGAGTGGTGCAGGGACGGGCAGAGGGAGGGAGAGAGATTCTCGGTCAGACTCCACGCTGAGCATGGAGCCTGACCCAGGGCTTGATCTCATGACCCTGAGATCATGGCCTAAGTCAAAATCAAGAGTCAGACGCTAAACTGACTGGAGCCACCCAGGCACTTCTGTCATTTTTTTTTAATGTAAATCTTGATTTTAAACGACTCTGCTAGAATGCCTTGGTGGCTCAGTTGGTTAAGCATCTGCCTTTGGCTCAGCTCATGCTTCCAGGGTCCTGGGATCGAGCCCCACAAGGTGGGGGGGAAATCTCTGCTCAGTGGGGAGCCTGCTTCTCCTCCTCCTAGTTCATGTTCTCTCTCTCTCTCTCTCTCAAATCAATGAATGAAATCTTAAAAAAAAAAAATGAAAAGACTGCCATCCCAATATTATTCAGATACAGCCATACTGCCTTCTAATACTCATCATTTTTGGTGCTCTCGCTATACCATGCTCCCTTCTGATTCATTCTTTACATGCAATTTATTTCTGTAACTTGTGTGTGGTCAGGCCCTAACTTTTTGGAATAGCCCATGGTCTACATTATTTTTACAGCCACAAAAATGTTAAAATTCTATTATAGACACAGAAAGCCATGATACACTGTTAGGTGAAAAAAGTCCATTTTTAAAACATAAATACATTTCTTAAAAAAATGATTTATATATACTTTGTAAATAATGAAAAATGTATGGAAATACATACACTAAACTACTAGGAACAATTCTCTTGGGTGGCAGAGTTTTTTATGCTCTTGGTATTTTTGAATTGTCTTTTCTGAATACATATTACTTAAAAAGTAATAATTTAAGTGAAATCCTCATATGGGTCAGGTGCTCTGCCAAGTGCTGGGCAATCAGGAAGGTCTGCACAGGATTGTGACCTAAATACAGAATTTGATGGTGAGACTCTGGGATTCAGAGCAACTCACATTAGGTTCAGAGTGACCTTGGGCAAGTCACTGAACTTTCCCTACCTCCTGTGTAAAATGGGGATAGTAAGCATAGCTCCTCTCTCTCTCTCTCTCTCATGGGGTGGTCATGAGGGCTGTTACTTGTGGAGAAGGTATATGAAAGCTCTTGGCATAACAAGCATCCAATCCACAGCACCATGATGTTTCTTACAAACGCAAAGAAGGGCAAAACCCGAGGAACAGCAGGTACCCGTTGGCAGGATGAGAGGAAATTCCATAAATGTGAATCATTAAGTATAACTGGGGGATAAGAAAAAAGGAGCCAGGCTTCAGAGTTCTTTGGTTCCATGTCAGTTGGCTTGCACTTTTTTTTTTTTTTAAGATATTTATTTGAGAGAGAGAAAGAGTGCAAGCTCATGAGCAGGGTGGGGGAAGGGCAGAGAGAGGGAGAAGCAGTCTACCCACTGAGCAGGGAGCCGGATGTGGGGCTCGATCCCAGGACCCCGAGATCATGACCTGAGCTAAAGGCAGACGCTTAACTGACTGAGCCACCCAGGCGCCCTTGGCTTGCATCTTAAAGATATCGGGGTGTTCGCATCACAGAGCTCTGTAACTAGGGAGTGACAGGATTACCAAAATCAGAGCCAACAGACCTGTCATAAAAATGCTTTCCAAAGGCGGTTGCCCACCTCAGGGGGGAACAAAACTCCTCATCAGGAGCAAGAATGTGGCCATGATGTCACCAGCCCCTCCCTGCAGAGACATCACACAGCCAGGACAGCAGGTCGGAAGCACGATGACAGAGAAGAAACGCTCTCCAGCCCTCACACTGCCTTGAAATAGCCTAGGCTGAAGGGATTTTTTTTTTCCTCCCCTTCTTTTTAAAAAAAAAACATACAGCCCAGGGCAATCCTCCTACCTCAGCTGCCCCACATCGAGAAGGGGTCGCTGAGTCACCAGGTCTCGCGAGCTGCCAGCTCCCAGCAGGGCTCGGAAAATCAATATCTCTCTCTGAAGTTATCCGAAGTGCTGAGACCTTTAAACCAAACTCCAGTAGATAGGCATTATCAACAGTCTTTCACAACATTAGAAGATGTGGGTTTATTTCCCAAACAGCCTCGAAAGGCGACAACGAGAGCTATTCTCCAAGATGCAGACGTGGGGAATTTGGCTGCCAGAGTGGTTCCCAGAGAATCACAGCTCTGTCTGCAGACAGACATGGGAGACAGCTGGACTCCGCATAGGTGTGGACACAACAATGTCTCAGCATCTCCTCTTTGAGAGGGAGCACGGCATGTTGCTTCAAGAAGGTACACCTTCTGGTCAACACTGTTCATCATCAGGGACATGCAAATCAAAACCACAAGGGGGTATCACCTCACACCTGTCAGAATGGCTAGGCTCAAAAAGACAAGAAACAACAAAGGCTGGCAAGGATGTGGAGGAAAAGGAACCCCTGTGCACCGTTGATGGGAATGCGCACTGGTGCGGCCGTTGGGGAAGACAGTATGGAGGTTCCTCACAAAATTAAAAATGGAATTACTATATGATCCAGTAATTCCACTGCTGGGTACTTCACTCAAAGAAAACAAAAGCATTAACTTGAAAAGATGTTTTCATCTTTTCACCTATGTTTATTGCAACATTATTTACAAGAGCCAAGATATGGAAGTAACCCCCCCCCAGATGAATGGATAAAGAAGAGGCAGTATATACATGCAATGGAGTATTACTCGACCATCAGAAGAATGAGGTCTGGCCATTTGCAACAACGTAGATGGAGGTAGAGAGCATAATGCTCAGTGAAGTCAGTCAGTCCTAAAGACAAATGCCATAGGACTTCCACAAATGCGGAATTTAAGAAACCAAACAAAAGAACAAATGCAGAAAAAAAGGGACAAACGATAAACCGGACTCTCAACTACAGAGAACAAAGTGATGGCCACCAGCGGGGCGGTGGGTGGTGGATGGCTGAAACAGGTGACAGGGATTCAGAGTACGCTGATCGTGATGAGCACTGAGGAACGTATAGAAATGTCGAATCATTATATTGTACACCAGAATAGCTTTAACCCGGTATGTCAACTCTACTTCGAAAGAGTAAGTGAAAATTTAAAACTCGAACAACAACAACAAAAGAATGCACGCCTATGTTCTTCCCGTCTGTGCCTTACTTCCCACAGAAACTAGAGCATCCTCACTCAACAGGGGTTGCGGTGGGGATTAAGAAAGATAACGGTGAGGGGGCTGCCTGGGTGGCTCATTTGGTTAAGCAACTGCCTTCCACTCAGGTCATGATCCCAGAGTCCCAGGATCGAGTCCCGCATCGGGCTCCCAGCTCCATGGGAGTCTGCTTCTCCCTCTGACCTTCTCCCCTCTCATGCTCTCACGGTCTCTCTCTCTCTCAAATAAATAAATAAAATCTTAAAAAAAAAAAATAGAAAGAAAGAAAGATAACAGGGAGCAGGAATGCACTGGGGTTCTCTTTTCATCATGGAAACCCCCAAAGGAAGTTAGCTATGGTTAGTATGCCAAGGCAAACCTGCTGGAAAGAGGACGTCACCAACATTAACTTCCTGCATAATCCATTCATGTTTCAATTTTGCCTGTTTCTCAAAAAACAGAATTTGTCAGAACTCTTCAGAACCCTAAAATAAGTCACGAGAAATCTGGAAGAGAACGGTCTTCCTGAAAATAAACATTCATAGAGATGTGCCTGACTGGTTGACCAGCAGGAAAGTATTTGTGTCTCCTTCTTACTTGTCCCCATCTCCTTCCCATCCGGCAGAAAAACCCTGAAAGAGAAAAAGGGCCCGGGGCCTTCTTTCGGGGTGGAATGAGGGAAGAGCGAGGCTCCCACTCGCAGGACACGGGGAGGGACCCTGAGGCCAAAGGGGGATGTGGACAGTGGCAGGGAAAGTTGGGAGGCATCAAAATTCCAGAGTCACCCCCCAAAACTGGCCTAGACCTCATAAGTGACCCTGGAGTTTCAGGTCCCCAAGTTTCCAAGGAATCCCTGCTGAGGAACCTTCAAAAAGACCCTTTCGGATACAATTTAAATTCACAAGAAAACCCCACTATGCACTAGTGAGAGTCCCCCAGACAATACACAGGTTCCCATTTTCAAACTAGCATCAAGATGCTACATTGACAGAGGAATTTTTCTTCCCAAAATGTGCACTTTTCATAAAAAAGCTACCAAAAGCATGAAAATTAAATCACACTTCATCCCCATCACAGGCCTTAGGCCTTTACCCTTTTCTTAATTAATTAATTTATTTATTTGGCAGAGAGAGCGAGAAAGAGAGCACAAGCAGCGGGAGCATCAGGCAGAGAGAGAAGGAGAAGCAGTCTCCCTGCTGAGCAAGGAGCCCAATGTGGGGCTAGATCCCAGGATCCCAAGATCATGACCCGAGCCGAAGGTAGACGCTTACCAGCCTGAAGCACCCAAGGGCCCCTCGCAGGCCTTTACTTGAAATGAAAAGAGTAAAATGACCTAGAATCAGGGCTGTTCCAGAAATTCTGGGCTGTCTAGTTATGTTAAGATTGATCAAATGCCAGATCACTTCTCCTTTTCTTCTTAAAGTGAATCTGATCAGGAAGACTTCATGTCACTAAACAATTTCATTTGCTATTTGAAGAATTCTCATGTGACACAGACAGTCCCTTTAAATTTTCCCAGGCAGCTGCTAGGGGTTGCTAAGGAAGTGACAGAAATAGAAAATATTGTAAATAAGTAATTAGTGATTTCTGAGTGATTTCAATATCGATTTCTTTCTATATTTTTTTCAGGATTTCACACAATTTAGGTACAGTGGCGAGACAAGTTTCTCATCTTGTTTTCCCTCCTCCTCTCTCTCTTTGCCTTCCTTCTTTCCTTTCTTTCCATGTTAAAGGGTGCAGAGTCAGGGCGCCTGGGTGGCTCAGTTGGTTGAGCGTCTGACTCTTGATCTCAGCTCAGGTCTTGATCTCAGGGTCGTGGGTTCGAGCCCCACGCTGGGCTCCATGCTGGGCATGGAGTCTGGGGCTTTAAAAAAATTTTTTTTTAATTTTTAAAAAAGAAAAGATGCCCTATCTTCTAGTTGGGGGAAGGAGGTCTGGGCCACTCTGAGCCCACCTTGATAGAAAGACACAGAACAGGACCCAGGCCTCCCATCTCCATGTAAGCCAGCGGGAACTCTGTGAGCCTGTTTTACTCAGTGGTACCTTGATGAAAGATTACATTGGAACAAAAGAGTCTTGAAACAGACATCTGGTGTTTTGGCACAAGCAACCACTTCCCTTCCTTGATAACCTCATCCGGGTTTTGCCCTGGGAGAATGCCCACACCTCCAACTCTGTGTCCCCACCCACTTCTGCTCAGTCAGGCAGTGCTTCAAGCCTGGCCCCCTCTCTGGCAACGAGGACAGGTCGCTGGACCTGAGAGAGCCAGAGATAACATTTAAGCCCTAATTTTGTTTAAATATTTTATTTACTTATTCGACAGAGAGAGAGAGAGAGAGAGAGAGAGAAAACGAGCAGGGGAAGCAGCAGGCAGAGGGAGAGGTAGAAGCGGGCTCCCCGCTGAGCAGGGAGCCCAACTCAGGGCTCAATCCCAGGACCCTGAGATCATGACCTGACCCAAAGGCAGATGCTTAATCAACTGAGCCACGAAGGTGCCCCTAAGCCCTAATTTTTTTTTAAAGATTTTATTTATTTATTTGACAGACAGAGATCACAAGTAGGCAGAGAGGCAGGCAGAGAGAGAGAGGAGGAAGCAGGCTTTCCACAGAGCACAGAGCCCGATGCGGGGCTTGATCCCAGGACCCCGGGATCAGGACCTGAGCCAAAGGCAGAGGCTTTAACCCACTGAGCCACCCAGGCGCCCCAAGCCCTAATTTTTAAGGCCACCCCAACCCAGGACTTCTCAGATACAGAAGGCACTGAATTCCATTTTGCTTCATGCTAAGTGCAGATTTTACCCGGAATTTCTGTGTGCTAAAATCAGAATAATAATGAGTAGAAATTGTAGCTAAAACCAAGTTTCAAGCCATGGGGAAGGACTTTCTTTAAACATGCTCTAACATATTGTGATTCGGGGCAATGTGTTCCTCCTGGTGGAGAGGAGTAAAAAGTGGGAAAAAAGGCACAAGCCCAAGAAAGCCTTGGAGCACCAAGGACAAGAGTTAAAGGGAAACTTATAAGAAGGAACTGTCAAGGGGCACCTGGGTGGCTCAGTGGGTTGAGGCCTTTGCCTTCGGCTCAGGTCATGATCTCAGGATCCTGGGATTGAGTCCCGCATCAGGCTCTCTGCTCAGCGGGGAGCCTGCTTCCTCCTGTCTCTCTCTCTCTCTCTCTCTCTCTCTACCTGCCTCTCTGCCTACTTGTGATCTCTGTCGAGTAAATAAATAAAATCTTTAAGAAAAATAAAGGAAGGTAACTGTCAACACGGTGATACGTACATGAAGGAGAATCAGTAAGTATGGAACAAACTCACTCTTTTGTTTTAAATAAGGAACTTGGTCGTTCTGGGTGAGGTCATGGGATGTGCTGGTTGAAATCACCATGCAAGTTTCAGTTGCAGAATGGGTACTGCCCCCATTTAATGTCCGGCATGTGTGTTATAAAGATACTATCTAATATTAAATGTCTCAACGTTCCCTTATGGTAAGGTGGTATGTTCATGGTTTGTCCATATCAGGATAGTAATAGGAGTGTTAAGAAAGAAAGACAAGTGCCACCTGGCAATATTCTTTCTGTATCTGAACACAAACAAAGAACTGGCTAAGAAGAGAGAGTTTGTACCAGAGTCTGTTTGTTTTAAACACACCGTGAACATCTGCTTGGTTGTCTGTTTACTGTCTGTTTACTGTTTACTGAGAGTGAACCTTTCATTTATTTTTTAAAGATTTTATTTATTTATTATGTAAGAGAGAGAGTGAGCACAAGTGGGGGGCACGAGGCAGTGGGAGAAGCAGTCTCCTCCGCTGAGCAGGGAGCCCGACTGGGGGCTCAATCCCAGGAGCCAGGGATCATCACCTGAGCTGAAGGCAGGTGCTTAACCAACTGAGCCACCCAGGTGCCCCAATCGAACCTTTTATAAAGCCTCTTATTTTATAGGAGCAAATATGCAGGGTTAACCCAGGTTTGAAAGAGCAAGGAATCACTCGTGCCTTTGATCTCAAGACATGCCTTACTTTCTGACTCAGCCTGTTTCGTAACCACCTCCTAGTGGCAGAGCACTTAAATAACAGGGATAGCTGAGAGTTTCAGAAAATTTCTTTTAAGCGTGTTTTAAATCATTTTGTGGCACCAGATCAAAATTAGATCTTTCCTCCACAATGGAGGAATGAAGAACCAGGAAATTAAGACACCAGAAATCTGGGTAGGGGTGGAGTAACTGTGGAATATAGATAAATATTAAGTGCAATACTATATATACTAGCATTTTCCAGTGAGTGGAGCTTTTACCAGTAGGAGTGTCTAAGATGAGTCCAAGTGGTCCAGGAAAAGGCCATATTAAGGGGTGGGGGAGCGGAAGGATCAAATAAAGAAAGGACAGAAGCCATACAAATTATATAAGGAAAGCAATACAGGTGGCTGGAGCAACAAGTGCAAAGGCCCTGAGGCAAGCCCATGTTTTGTTTCTTGGGAAACTAGTGTGGCTCAAGCAAAGAGAAGAGGCAAATAAATGTGGCTGGAAAGGTAGGCAGGGATCTGTTTCTGTAGTGTCCTTGGATTGTGATCATGACTTAGAATTTCTTTCTAAGGTTGACAAGAAGCCACTGGAAATTTAAAGTACAAGAGCGATACAGTCTGGTTTTTCTTCTATAAGGATTACTTACTACAGTTGCTATGCGAAGAACAGACTACAGGGGGCAAGAGGGTCAGCAGCATGGGGAGGGGAGGGTGGTACCAAAACAGGTGCTACTAGATAAAACATACATAGATACATACACACATAGAAAGATACAGGGACGCCTGGGTGGCTCAGTCAGTTACATGTCTGACTCTTCATTTCGGCTCAGGTCATGATCTCAGGGTCATGAGATCAAGCCCTGCATCAGGCTCTAGACTGGGTGTGGAGCCTGCTTGAGAGTCTCTCTCTCTCCCTCTCCCTTTGCCCCGCCTGCTGCTCGAGAAAAAGATACATACATAGGTACATAAGAGACATTTATATGTACATAAATCGAGGCATAGTTACATACATACTTACATATGTACGTACATACATAGATGAATGTGTATATATGTATGTATATCTCCACTTATACATACATTTATAGTAATGATATGGTCTTTAAAAATATTTTAAAAATTATTACTTTTGGGGGCACCTGGGTGGCTCAGTGGGTTAGAGCCTCTGCCTTCGGCTCGGGTCATGATCCCAGGGTCCTGGAATCGAGCCCCGCATCGGGCTCTCTGCTCAGCGGGGAGCCTGCTTCCCCCTCTCTCTCTGCCTGCTGATCATCTCTGTCTGTCAAATAAATAAATACAATCTTTAAAAAAAAATTAGAAGAAGCTACTTTAAAAAAATTTTTAAATTAAAAAAATTAAAATTATTACATTTTATGTAAAAAGATCAATTAAGTCAACTACCTCTATGTGGCCCCCCCCAAAAAAAAATCTTGCAAGAGTAATACTCATGACTGAAGTTTAGAGGACACTATACTCTTTTTTAAAATTTTTAATATTTAGGTTTTCGACTCTACAGTGTTTTTCTTGGCAATTTTTAATTTTCTTATCTTTTTTTTTTTTTTTTTAAGATTTTCTTATTTATTTACTCCAGAGATGGGGGGAGGTGGGTGTTGAGCAGAGGGAGACTGAGACAAGAAGACTTGTGAGCCTGATCCAGGGCTCAATCTCACGACCCTAAGCCATGAGTCAAATGCTTAACTGACCCAGGCGCCGCAACACTAAACTCTTGATATCAAAATACGCTATCAGATAACCTGCTAAATTTTATGTGTTCATCTAAAATTTCCTCTGATCTCCTGTAGCATTGTCTGCTACAAACTTTGAATATCAGCTTATGCTATGTAGGAGACAAATCATCTATGGTATTTAAGCCACTGTGTGTTGAGGTCTCTGTGATCCGGCACTTTCGTCTTTACCCTAACTAGTCCAGCAACCATCTGCAGAGAGTGGACGGTTATATTGACGCTGCTGTTTGGCGAGAGACAGAAAAGAGCCCCAAAGGTGATTATTTTTCAGAAACCGAGGAAAAAAGTGAGGGAAGAAAAGAAATGAGAAGGGGCCCCCAGAGATGTCCGAGGAGAGCATACTTCTGCATCAACAAATGACCACAAGCGGACTGGCTTCATGGTTCTGGGTCAGAAGTCAGAAATGGGTCTCCATGGGCTCATGTCAAAGCGTCATCAGACTGCATTCCTTCTGGAAGCTCAAAGGAAGAATCAATTTCCTTCCCTTTTCCCTCGCTTCTAGAAACTGCCTGAATTCCTTGGCTTGTGGTTCCTTCCTCCGTCTTCAAATCCAACAAGAGCAGGCTGAGCCCCCCAAGTTCTCTCCTTCTGCCTCCCTCCTCCACTTGAAAGGATCCTTGTGATTATACTGGCCCATCCAGAAAGTTGGGGATGATCACCATTCAAGGTAAGCCGTTTAGCAACCACAATTCCACCTGCAACCTAATTCCCCTTTGCTGTGTGATCCATGTGATTCTGGAAATTAGAATGAGGACATTTTTGGGGAAGAGGGCATATTCTGCCTTTAACAGGTTAGAACACGAGCTACTCCCACAGCCAGAAGGTGGGAAGTGAATATGAAGACTTGGGAAATGCAGAGAGGGTGCACAAGAAAATGAAATAAAAGGTCAATTGAGAGAAAATAGAGAGAATCTTCTGGGCACCTCCAAAGGTCACCACCTGTGGGGCAATCCTAAGAAGCCAACATGCCCTAAATATAGCTTTTTATGATTTTGCAGTATAAAAGGATGACAGACAGGTAAGAGTAATGCAGAGTGATGTTCTCCAGGAATTCTGGGGGTCTTGATGCAGTCTGCCCTAACCAATGTTTGAAATCCGTGCTACATAATAGTTTCCATAAATTAAACTTAGCCTAACTTTATGATAAGAGTGTCCTGAATTTCAGCTACTCCCTGGAGTGCAACATTTCAGAAAACCAATTACCTGGGGGAATTCATGAAAACGTGCACAGATTAATAACAACGAACATGTGTATACCACACAGTTCCCAGTACATCATCACTATCCTATCCTTGCAAAATCACTATGGTGTTCTTAAAGGCCATGATTCCCATTTTAGAGATGAGGAAACAAAGGCTCAGAGGCTAACTACACATCCATGCACACCAAGCAAGGTTGACACATAAATCAGACTCAAATCCTGAATTTCTGATTCCAGCTGCGGCTTTCTTTTTCAAAACCCCCTACAAAGAGTCAGAGCGCCCTGGGACAAAGGCACTGGGGCAGTCTGCCTCTGCTTAAACATTTGATTGATAATTGATAATTCATCCAGAGAAACATAATCCAAACTACTTCCGGGACATAATGGTCCCTCGGAAGTAATCCAAGCTCTTCTAAAACGTTGTCACCTGGCTTATGACAACCTGCCATGGGACTTCGGCACTGTCACCTGCCCTTCTGAAGTCCGACTCTCTTTACAGGCAAACGTGGGATAAGAAAGCATCCACTTGGTGAGGCTCCTATGAGGGACACACAGATAGTGTTGTGTGCTGGAGGGAACCTTTTGGGGAGACTGTCTAGCCCACAAAGCTGGGTTGAGTGGGTTTCTCTTTCTTGCACCCAAAATAGTCTTGCAAAAATAGTATTGTGAAAGAGCCTAGAACAATTCTTGGCCAGAGTTCCCAGGGAATGTGTGATTTCTTTTCAGAAGCCTCAAGTTTTACAAGAAAACTTAGCACATAGAAGGTACTCCCTTTTATTCATCAGTTCATTGATTCAAAATCAGTGGTTGGGGGCACCTGGGTGGCTCAGTCGGTTAAGTGTCCGGATTTCGGCTCAAGTCATGATCTCAGGGTTGTGAGATTTATGCCCCCGTTGGGCTCCATGATGGATATGGAACCTGCTTGAGAATCTCTCTCTCCCTGTCCCTCTGCCCCTTCCCTGAGCTCGCTCTCCCTCTCTCTCACCCTCTCTCTCTAAAACAAAAAAGGGATGCCTGGGTGGCTCGTTCAGTTGGGCCGCTGCCTTCGGGTCGGGTCGTGATCCCAGGGTCGTGGGATCGAGTCCAGCATCGGGCTCCTTGCTCGGTGGGGAGCCTGCTTCTCCCTCTGCCTCTGCCTCCCATCTTGTCTGCTTGTGCTCTCTCTCTGACAAATAAATACATAAATAAAATCTTTAAAAAAAAAAAAAGATTTAGAACAAAAACAAAAAACAAAATCAGTGACTCATTAACCACCATTATGGAGCACCTACTGTGCGTCAAGTACTGATCTGGGCACCGTCAAGCAAAAGACAAATGGGACCCCCGGTCCCTTGTAGTTCCCCTTCCAGCAAGAGGGAAATGTGTAATTCGTACTATTTGTGAAAATATATTCTGTGAAGAAAATAAAATAGCACAACAAGCTCAGAAGTAGAAACAGGTTTTTAAAAAACCAGGTAGTTGGGAAAGGTCTTTTTGAAGAGTTGGAATTTAAGCCAACATGTGAAGGATGAGGAGACACAGGCAGGTTAGAGTCTGGTGCAGGGAACAGAAAATAAAAAGGCCCTTCAAGCAGGAACGAGCTTGGGCCCAGAACAGAAAGGAAGCCACTGCTCCGGTATGTTGCTGAGACCAGACTCCCCTCCACCACCAACACCCAGCCTGTCCTGTAGGCAGGCCAACCAATCCATCTGGACATGGGAGATCCAGAGTATCTAGCAGGGAAAGGTGCACAATTATTATTCGCTTCCAGGCAGCTGCAGGACAACACTTCTGGGGAAAGGAGCTTTGAGACAAGTTAAATGAGATGCTGTGTGTTTGGAGCCAAAGACTTGGGTTTGAAGCCCAACTCCACATCCTGAGCCAGTTACTTGAACTCCGTGCAACTCAGTTTCCCTTACCTGGAAAACACGGGGGATAGCAGGACCCCTGCTCCACGGTTCCCATGAAGACTGAATGAAGCGGGTGCCGGGAGCAGAGTGTGACCGTTCCTACCACTGCTACGGCCCTTCTTTCCCATCCAAACCTTCATCTCCCTGTTCCACTGAAAACAACCATTACTTTCCCTGATTTGTTTTTTCCCCTTCGTGCATCTACATCTACTAATTTACACCAATCCAATGGTTAATCCACACCTCGGTGCGGTCCAACTATCCTTGAATGGAGGATATAAAGCAGAGCGCCCCCCTATCGAGGAATTATAACTCTGTTTACGAATCTCAACAGTAACAGTTATCTTACCATCTTCTTCTCGCTCAAATAAAACACACAAAGTAGGGGAATCTTATATACAGAGTACAACATTCTGGCCACGTTCACAGAAAAAATATTTTCAAATACACCTGACCTCAATTTGGCAGCTCTAGTACCATTGCTGTTATGGCCATCCCTACTGTGATGACCACTGCCTCTGAATTCCAATAAAAAAGAAGAGGGGAAGGGGGAGGGGAGCTGGAGGGGGAGGGGGAGGGAGGGGGGACAGAAGGAAAAGAAAGACATGCCGTCCTAGAGAAAGAGGTCTCGCCATTTACTCCTCTCTTTGCTGATCCTCCTTGGTAAAATATTAAAATCTTGTTCTTACAAGTCCCTTGCAATTTTTGCTAAATTTATTCCTAGTTATTTTGTCTCTCTGGTTGCTTCTATAAATAGAATATTTCCTCTCATTTTATTTTCAAAATGGTTGGCATAGGCATATAGGAAAACTATAGATTTTGCATCTTAATTTCCTTACCAATCCCCTTAATGAATCCCATTATTGTTCCTAATAGATCCATGGGAGGATTCGTTATCTTAAGTTTTCCATTAAGAGATGAAATTGCTGACAAGTGGTGATAATTCTACCTCTCTCATTCTCATTGTTTTCCTCATCCAAGTGCATCATCAATTAATTTCTGAACAAAGATAAATAACAGTGATCATTATGGACATTCTGGGCTTCTTCTGAATGTAATGGGAGTATTTTTAGTGTTACACCATTATAGATGATGCTGGCTTTGAGGATGATCCTATTTTATCAGCAGGTGTTCTAAAAATCAGGAATAAATACTTAATATTATCAGCTGTATTTTTAGCATCCATAAAGTGAATCACAGGACTTTACTCGTTTGCTTCAGAGTAAATCACATTGTTAGACTCCCTAAGATTGAACCATCCTTCCATTCCTGGAATAAATCCTACTTTGTCAGAGCTTTTATTACCTTATAACATAATCATTTACTTGTCCATTTCCCTATTTTATAAGCTCTTTCAGATCACTGGCCATGATTGATTCCTGTTTGACTCCAGCACATAGTTGACAACCAATACATGTTTAAATAATAAATAAATGAATAAATAACTAAAGTAACAAGCACACTGGACCTCCCCAGACTAACCCTTTGTACCTTTTTCTAAGTTAAGATACTCAGAGAGATCAGGTACCTGTCCCAGACCGGATCTTTACATGTTTAATGATCATGTGGTTCAGCCGGCCCCCACTTCTAGCATCAGAACACTGGAGCACCTCATTCTTACAGGGAAATTGTCCCCTATGGTTTTAGTGAGACTAACTCTGCTTCCCTGCTCCTACCATTATCCCAACCCAAAGGAGTGACCACATCACCTGAGTCTAATTGGAGTACTACACCATAACTGCTTTAGGAACAGGTACATGACCCAAACTCAGCCAACGGCAACTCCAGGAATTTCTTACAAAAACTCTTAAGAAAAGTGATTTCCAAAAGAACTGATAAACATATGTTTGTCTGGGTTGCTGTTTACCATCTTGCCTAAAATGTGGTGAGACAACCTATTTGAGAATAAAGCAAAGTCAAGAAAACCATGTCAAAGGATGAAAGAGAGAGAGACCTAGTGGTATCATTTGAGCCCCTAGATCCAGCTGTTCCTGAAGTCATTATCCCCTAGATTTCCATTACATAAACCAGTAAATTACTTTTTCTTTGCATAATAGTTTAAGATCATATTCTATTACTTGCTACCAAAAAAAACCACTGTCTAATTCATGTGTTCTTTCCCCATGAATAGGTTTTGTACATTCTTAAATAAATGTTGAAAAAAAAAACCTTAAAGGGAGGCAACCCTAACTAGTGAGTGTTAAAACAAAAAAATTCAACCGCCTGCTTTTAATTAATGGCAAGATGGGCTGAAAGGCTCCCTTAGTGAATTATAATTTCAGACTGAAATTCCCAAGACAGTTATAGAGGAGCTTGTTAAACCGCAGAAACCAATGGAATCAAGAGATTACTTTAACAGGGCGGTGGTTCAATCAGTTCCAGAGGTATCATCCATAATGCAAAACCAAAACCTTTCAAACTTCCTACCATACAACCCTAGCCATCTCTCGTTCACCTAAAATCTCGAGGCCTCTCTCCTGACACTAAAAGTAAAAACGACTGGTGTGATTTACAAAAATAAAAATAAAGATAAGTAAGCCATGTCAGGACAGCTGGAGAAAACCTGTGAAAGGAGCCAAATCTCAAGCCCAGGGAGTCTGGCGGGGGTCTTCTCGAAGAGTCCTGCCTTCTCAAACGCTTTCGGCTCTGCAGAAAAACTGAAGGCAAGCATGCCCTTGGCATTCTAAATGCCTCTGTAGCTATCCAGGCCAAGCGGCATCAATTCTTACTGTAGGTTCAAGAAAATGTCAGCACGCAAGCCCAGAGTGCCTGCCCATTTCCCTACCCCAGCCCCTTGGTGGAGAATTCCGGCTACAACTACTTCGTGAAATCAGACTCTTCTCCTTCAGCTCCAGTTACAATAGACCGAATTCTGGAATCCGGTTTTGATTATTCTCTGGAGAGCTACTTAAGAGCTGCTTCAGGATTTGAAATCCCTCATTCAGACATAATCTTGAAATAAAAGGCTATATTCAAACAAAAAATGCATTACAGCTTTCTCTTTAGGACCTTGAGTACTGATAGGCAGGGAAATGAAGAAAGACAAGGGGAAAATGCGTGGGCAGGGGGAGGAGAGAACCATGTCCTCTGTCACAAACTCATTTCATCATCACATAATCCCTTGGATGGGAAGTAATATTGAGCCCATTCTGCAGATAAAGAAACTGAGGCTTCAGGATCACACCAGGAAGACACAGTGGCCTCTGGCTCAGAGGAACATGCTGTGAAGACTGCTGCTTCTCCCCTACTAGCTTCCTCCCTCTGAAAAGTCTAACACAGAAGTCTGTTCTAGAATCCAGATATTTCACTGAATGGACCCTTTGGAGACAATACAGTCTCATTATCTAGGAAACAGAATTTTTTTAGAAAGAAAGAAATGGAGAGGGTAACCTGAGGTCCAACAGAACTAGTAATGTGGCAGAGCAGAAGCTAGAACCCAATTACTTTCATCTCTCAGGTCTTACTGAACCCACCTGACTGGAAATCTATTTTATAGGTACAACTTATCTATATGGATCACACTGGCGCTCCTGATTAATGAGTGAACAAGGGAAACGCTGTCCGGCCTTCAAAAACATGTTCGCTGAAAACAAAAGAGAGATGTGTTTGTGAATTGGCTATTCCTGCCTCAGTGTTCATGTTTATCTCCAGCTCCTTTTGTTACTGTTGCAATATATCTGGGAGGTATCCACCCCTTGCTGTTGCAAAATCTGTAAAGGGAGGAAAAAATGGAAACTAAAATAGCACACGTAAACCACAATTCTGGCAACTGCTGAAGGGTCTGGCTATGCCGGTTTCCTTTCTAAAATGAGTTTAAACCAGAGGTCACAAACTGGTAGCCAGCTGGCTGTATCCAGCCCACAGATGTGTTTTGTTTGTCCCACAGTGCTGGCCCACACAAGGCTTTTAAGAAATTTTAATCAGTTTGCCAATGTGAAAAACCAAGAGATTTCACATCAAAGCCTGGATTTCCCATTTCTCCTACCAAGTGCAGGATGTGGTAACATTTGCACACAGGAAAGGGTAGCTGGAACTGAGTAGTGGCTGAGACCTACAGACAGGGACATGCCCCCAGTTTCTCCCCACCTAGTCTATTTCACTGGGTTTCCAGGTTGGTGACCCTTGGTTTAAAGTCAGGCAGATGTAGATTACAAAGCCAATCATTATTAGACTTTTCCCAAAACCCTGCCCAATAGGAGACTCTTCAGTCAATATTAGGACCGCTGTGATCAGAGGTAAAACTTAGAGGAGACCAAAATGATTTGAAAATTAAAAAAAAAAACAAAAACAAAAACCAAACAGGACTTGGGTTCATTTGGATTTTTCTTTCTTTTTTTTTTTTTAAATACATTCACCTTTATTATGTCATTTATTCTCCCCAACAATCCACAGAGAAAGGAATTACTCCCAGATAAACAAGCTGAAGATGAGTGATGTTAAATCAGTTACCTATCCAAAATTATCCAACCAGTAAGTTGTAAAACCAGGTTTTTAATCCAATTTTGTCCAGCTACAAACACTGTGCTTTGGGAATATTGAAAAAAACCCTTTATAAAGCCATGAGGCTTGCTCCTGCCTCAGGGCCTTTGCATCTACCGTCCCTACTATTGGAAACCTCTCTACCCTGATCTCTATGCAGCACAGAATTTTATTCTTTTTTATTCTTTCACTTCGTTTACAAGCTTTCCCTAGTCATTTGTTTTAAAATAACCTAGACGGGGCACCTGGGTGGCTCAGTGGGTTGGGGCCTCTGCCTTCGGCTCAGGTCATGATCTCAGGATCCTGGGATCGAGCCCCGCATTTCGCTCTCTGCTCAGCAGGGAGCCTGCTTCCCTTCCTCTCTCTCTGCCTGCCTCTCTGCCTACTTGTGATCTCTCTCTCTGTCAAATAAATAAATAAAATCTTTTTTAAAAATTTTAAAAAAATAATAAATAACCTAGGCATACACACAGACATGCATGCACACACCAATTCCTCTCTAGACCCCTGCTACTCAAAGTGAGGTCCGCAGATCAGCAGCATCAGCAGCACCTGAGAAGTCAGAAATGGAGACTCTCAGGGCCTTCCTCAGACGTGCTGCATCAGAATCCTGCATGTTCACAACATCCCAGGTGACGCGTGCACGTTTAAAGCTTAAAAAGTGCTGCTCTACTAGGAGCCCTGCCCAGGGGAAATATATGTGAATCACCAGCTTAATGGTACATTTTCTAGTAGCCACCCAAAAAAGGTAACAAGAAAGACTGTTCCCTGTCTCCCCTGCCCACCACTTAAATATCAGTTTCAGGAGCACGAGGTGCTAAGTCACCACTTTCTCCCCTTAGAACAGTTCTCCCCTTACCGCAGTCCCCTTACAGCAACTCTGCTCCTTACAACAGTTCTGGGTACATGGTAAATATTATTAAAGTGTTGGTTAAATTTCAGAAGGAAGGAAAGAAAACATCTCGCTAGTATTTTATGTGTGGTAGTGGGATATGAGGGAAGAAACCAAGAAAGCAGCATGGTGAAATTGGACAGATGTGGTCAGCTCAACCACGGACCAGCTGAGCAGTCCTGAGCAAGTCATTTGCACTCCGAGGGCCACATGGAAAACACGGAGGCTGCTATTTCACTCACAGTCTTCATTATGATACTCAAACGTGAGAAGACGTCCATAAAGCACCCGGCTCCGTAAAGAACAGGCATTCCCTAACTGCCAGTGCCCTTCCGGTTTCTTCCCTCATTCTCTCTCCATAAACCAAGAGCAAACAGTGTTGCAGACCACCTTCCTCTGGGTACCATGAGCATGACTATGGGAACCGTTTTCCTGAGTGATTTTCCCCTAGCCAATGGGAGAAGCATATTCACTGCTGGCAGGGCAGACCATCTGAAACCCTGGAGGTTCCCTTCCCATTGCCTTGGAGCTGAGGTGTTTCCAAAGCCAAGGTCAGGGTTACCGTACAGTCTGTAAGCCACGGGGGAGGTCACAAGCAAGGCAGCCCTGTCTCTTGGATGAGTTCTGCTGCAGCCACCAGGTCCCATCCCTTAGAGGCGTCTAAGGTCTCTGCCCCGAGAGCTTGGAGTGGCCCGTTCTGAAAGATGCCTTGGGGTTTTGCCCTTTTATTTTAATGGTTTGGAGGGACAGAGAGAGGAGGGTCAAGTCCACCCCCAGTTATGAGTCATGGGCCTGGGTCAGTCCACCAAGGGAGGCTTGCTTCTCCCATAGCTTTAACACTCCCCTCCTAATCCATTAGTCTATCTTGCCCTGAAATCCAAGGTACATGTTCTAATCTCAAATGTGTTTTTAAATCACATCAGATTAACAGCATAGGAGAAAGCAAAACCCGGATTTAAACAAGACTGGAGTGACATGGAGGAAATAAAACTACCAGAGCTGTTCTGCTGGGATAGGACGAAAGCCCAAACTAGTGTTGCCCGAACCTGACCCCAAATTCTTCTTGCTTCTCCCTCTGGCTGAAAACACCCAACCCCAGGAACACTTGCAGAATTAGCCGGTTCTCACAGAAGCACCTCGACAAGAAAAAGGGAAAGCAAACCAGTCGGGGAGAGAATCAAAACCTTTCCTTCATCTGTGGTCCTCTCCTCGCTAGAGGAGAGGATGATTTCGCGTAGGCTCCTCCATGGATGGAGGGAAGCATGACCATTCATGTACATTCAAGCCCAGATGCCGCCATTTATAAGATGCACTTGGAGCGGGGAAACAAGAGGTAGGCTTTCCCTTACTGGTTTGAACTGATGCCACGGTTTCCTTTTCTGCAATATAATGAGGATGTCATCCTCTCTTCCTCCAGGGGAGATAGGAGCCTGTGAAAATCCCACAAACACCCTCAAAGCACTGCTGTCCCTGGTAAGGCTAGAGAGCTATGCAAGCAGCCCCCAGCACACTCCTGTGGGCCAAAGGGGTTTCTAGAAGTCTTCTCAGCAGCCAGGTTTGGGGGGCTACAGATACCTCTGTGCTACACGGATTCTTCTCCAGCACCTGCGGTCGGCACCTCTAAGATAAGCACCACAAGGATCTGCCGTGGGTGAGACACTGGAGTCAAGGATGGGGGGCCGCAGAGAAACCCCGTGGTCCTCTCAAGCGAGGACCGAGAGAAATCTCCCTACATGTCTTCAGGATAACAGTTCTATGGATGGGGACACAACACTCACACTCAGCCCCAAAGACCACAGGAGGGACAGCCAGGAGTACACAGTGCTGGGATAGAACCTTCCACAGCCCTGTCATACCTGTCTCCGTGCCTCCTCTTCCCAGCCTCAGCATGAAAGAAGATTAAGAAAATCTGACATCTCCCATCCTCTCACTCAGAAAATTCTCCAGTCCCACCAATGGGACCTCCTGACACGCATGCCACAACGCACCCTTTATCAAACTTTAAGGCATCCGAAGAAAACACTCCCCTCTCGATTTCCAGCTGCTACAAAGCAACCCGCACACATGTTGGAAAGATGTGATCTTTATGCCTCTCTCTTCCCCAAAAGGGCACTTGGCATTTCTCTGGAGATACACAGCTTTAAAATTAGAATTGGAAAAAGCCACTGTTACCCTCCTAGGGCTGAGGCTACCTCACAACAGAAACCAGGACATCCCCCCTAACCAACAATTAAACAACCGAAACCCTCCCAGACACCATACCCCTTCTCTTTATTTCTGTTGTTGCATTAATCATCCTAACACCTTTTTAATTATAATCACAAACTGGAAACCATGGTTCGTGATGTTATAAATACTGATTTCCCAGTTAAATTAGGCATTTGCTTTTTTATGTTTTGATAGGAAGGGGCTGTTTGAAGCCTCCTAAAATATTGCAATTAGTTTTTGCTGTTGAAACAGACAAGACATTAACAGACACATTTGCTGTTTCAGTTTAATGTGGTGGAATGTTTATGCCTAAGTGTACTTCTCTCAAGCTTTGAAAGCATAAGGCATATTTTTTAAAGTGGAAGAAATCAATCACAATACACCCATTTATTATCTATTTCTTAAGTTAAGCTATTTCTAAAACTTTTCCCAGGCTGTAGTTTAAACTTGGAAAGCACATCTCTTCAACAGGAAGGGAACTTGTCAGGAAACAATCCTTGTATTTTACCTATTGGCTCTGTTAAAATGATAACATCACTTTAGCTGACAAAGCCTGTGTTTCTGTTTGACAATTGCAATTAATTACTGAGATGCAACCAAGATGGGGCCAGGCATCCAGATCTATTTTCCAGAGAGATACAAAACGGAAGGAAAGAAGGGGGGAGGAAAAAAGCAAAGGAGGTTCGTTTTTGGAATCTGCACCAGTGTGGAGTTAAATGCTGTAACTGGCAAGACAGCTGGATTATTAATTTATTTTACCGGCACCTAACTTTCTACTGGTCTCTTCTCCCTTTCTCTCACCACTGGCGGAGGGTGGAAAAGGAGAGAGGTGAACATTTCACATGACAGAAGCTCCAATCTGTTGTGAAGGAGACGCGGGTTAGAAAGGACACGGGTGCAGTGCACAAAAACTCTTAGGGCACCAACTGTCGTGTACAGACTGGTGCTGCCGAGGCAGAACCAACCTAGGATTCATTCTGCCAAGGGGGATAGAAAGTTCTGGAGATAGGGGGGCATCCCCGGTCTTTACTAGAAAGCCAGAACTTGCCAGCATCATCTTTTTTAACTGTTGCCTGTTCATTTTTGCTCTAACCTGAAAATACTAAAGTTGGATTCCAGCCACGCAAACGTGTTTCAGGGCGATTTTGAGAGATTCCAGGAGATCGCTAAGCCGTTAGATCCATCTAGCTACCCTGCTTCATTCCTTGGCGTCCCCAGCGCAGAAGCGCAGAGCCCCGCCAGAGCCCGGGCTAGGAAACACCCCGCGGGCACCAAGGCGGGGATTCCCAGGCTAGGAGCTGGGCAGACTGAGAAGGCACCTCCACGGACAAGGAGCATGAGGCAGGCAGAAGCAAGGCAACACCTCCACCCCTCGCCCTGAAATAAAGTGATCCTTGGCCAGCGTCCAGCTCTCTCCGCCGCTGCCCCTGAGCGGCCCCGCCAGGATTGGCAGAGCCCCCGATGGGGCTAAGGGCTCTCGGGACGGCGGCGCCTGGGTGTCCAAGAGCCCGGAAAGCGATGGCTCGCCCTCCGGGTCTCCCCGTGCGTCCATCCCATCCCGCCGAGCCCAGGGTCCTACCTGTACCACTCCAGCCCCTTTTCGTAGTTCCTATCGAAGAAGTGCGGCTCTACGCCCACCGCCCGCACGTCCGGGTGGACTCGGATGGCCTCCAGCAGCGCTCGGGTCCCTCCTTTCTTGACCCCGATGATAAGCGCCTGTGGCAGCTTCTTCTCCCCATAGTCCGGGGTGCTGGCGGCGCCGCCCCTCTCGCTGCTCCCGTTGGCCGCTCTCCGGCCTGCGAGCTCCTCGTCGGTGGTGCTGGACTCCTGCGCTTCCCTCTCCAGCAGCGCGCTCTGCGCCGTGATCATCTCGCCCGGGGCCAGCGGGGTCCGGAGCCAGGCGTCCCGGGCGCCCCCTCCGCCGCTCGCCAGCCCCCAGCCGTCGGCCCCGGGGGCGGCGGGCTGCTCTGGGGGCTCGGGCGGTTCCCCGCGGCTCGCGTTGTCCGGCGGCGGCGGCGCGGGCGGCTGCGAGGGGGCGCCGAGGCGCACGGGGGGAGGCGGCAGAGAGGGTGGCGGCGGGCTCGGCGGGGGCTCGGCGGCGGCGCCCGGCGGCTCCTGCAGCGCCAGGGGGAACTGCAGGGAGCCCGAGCCGCCCAGGAGGCTGTAGCACAGGTAGGTGACGGACAGGGACAAGGTGCACATAAAAAGCAGCTTGCGCGCCGGCGGCCCCTTAGCAGAGGCGCCGGGCAGCGGCGGCGCGGCGAGAGGTGGAGGCGGAGGCGGAGGCGGAGGAGGTGCGGGCCACGGGGCCATCGCGGCTCCCGGCTCGCGGCGGCGGCGGCGGCGGCCCCCGGCGCTGCCCGGACATGGTTTCAGCCGCCGCCCCCGCCGCCGCCGCCGCCGCCGCCGCCGCTGCCCAGCCGCCCCGGCTGCATGAAGCGACGCCGCTGCGCCCCCGGCCCTGGCCGCTGTCCCGCTGCGCCGGGGGGAAGCCCGGCCGCATGGCCCCCCTCCCCACTCTTCCCGCGGAGTCCGGGCGGCCCCCCACCACCCCCCCCCCTCAGCCTCTGGCAAGGGGACCGAGGGGGGCGCGCGGACCCGCCGGCTGCACCTGCTCCGTCTGCAGCGCCCCCGCTTCCCCAGCTCCGCCGCGGCTCCTGCTTCAGCCTCTGCCGCCGCCGCCGCGCGCTGTTGCAGCCCCGAGTTCCTTCCCCGCTGCTAACTTTCTGCCGGGAGAGCCGAGAGGCGCGGAGGGGAGGAGGAGGGGGCCGGGCGCGCGCCCCGCGCCGCCGAGGGAGGGGGAGTGCGCCTTGCGCGCGCCTGCGGGGGGGGGGGCGCGGAAACGGAGGCGTGCGCTAGAGCTGGGGCCCCCGGGAGAGTGGAGATCGTGCCCCCCCACCCCGACTCGGCAAACACGCACTGGAGGCGGGCCCCGCCCAGCTCCGTGTGCTTCCCCTTCCCGGGGAGCCTGAGACGCTGCGCTCTCCAGCCCTCTCCCGATACTTTTAGGGACACGGAGACCGACGCCAGCCGCCGGTGCCGCGCACCGGGTAGCTGGGGGCCTGAGGACAGCGAGCTGTCGCTTCCCCTTTTCCCCCGGGACTCCAGGCCAACTCTGCCCATCCCAGACCCTCCCTTCTCTCACCCCGAATATCCTCCTGCCGAGGGCCGGGGAATGATTTCTTCTCTGTAACTGTTTTCCCACCCAAACTTCCATCTTTCCAGCCTCCCCATCTTATCTTGGAGCTCCTGGCGGGTGGAGTTTTGACACAAGCCCCCAGGTATCCCCGCCCCAGAGCTTTTGCCTCTGTTGGGCCACTTGGTGACTGCTTCCAGCTCCAACAGAGGAAGCTGTCCCCTACCCGACACTCTTAACCACAGGGACACCTCCGCCCCTTGGGGTCATTGGCACTAAAGGAGTTCAGATTTCTCTGGACTGAAATAGACTGAGCCCATCATCGCTCTGAACACCTAATAAGCAGAGACAAGTTGGGTTGCAGGGTGTCTGTGTATCGCTTCATTGAATTTTTTTTTTTAAGTATATTTTCTAAGCAGAGAGATTTCCATCCCTCACCTCCCTCTCCTGAGGGGAATGGTAAACATCAGAAGGCTCTGGAAAATTCAAAACTAGACACTGCTTCCCATGACGTTTTGCTCGGGGAGGTAGTGGGAATGGGAGGAAGAGGCAGAGCGATCAACTGAGGCAGTCTAGCGAACTCTGCTTCCTGGCGACTGGGGCTGGCCCTGCGAACCCCTCCCCTCCGGGGCCAGGCTCTCCCAGGTGCTGGCTCCGCTGAGTCCTGTTTACCCTGCAAGCCACAGCTGGGTGCCTGGTGGGTGGGCTTTCTCCAGGCGGGCTGATGGGGTTTTGTTTGATCACATAATAAGAACAACAGTTGAAAGAAAATGTATATAATGTCTAAATATTAACGAGATACCTAGTGCCAAAGAGGGGGAAAAAAATGTTAATCAAATAAGATGAAGAACACGGACTTTTCCCTGAGTGAACAAAAGCTCACTGCTGCTCTCAGCTGGACATGAGTTTCCTTCACTGCAGCTTTAGTTCAGATAAAGATTATTCCTTTATAATATATTTTTTATGGTACACTGGAGACCTCTGAAATGCAGAGTCTGGTGTCCTGTAAATCATTCCCTGTAACTAGGGATGCTTTTTCAAACACCACACAACTGCATTACTGTAATGTTAATGGGATGAGGCCAACCAGAGCACAGAGAAACACAAGCTTTGCCCATCCCTCTTTCTACTCCGAGCCCAGTTCTGGGTGGTCAGCCAGGAGGGCCCTGTTGTGGCAAATCTGGCCACCCCCACGGTCCATCTTCCTTCCAGTGCGCAGGTACCAGTATACGCAGCATCTGGCCCAGGCTCTCCGTGCCTGAAGCCCGAATTTCTCCATGCACCCTCTCAATGATGCACGTGAACCTGCTCTGTATCTAGCCTTTACTACACATGTGCTTTTCCAATTTGGAAAGGTTTTAATCCAATGGCTTTAAAATTGAACCCAGAGATGATAAACTGAGAGTTGGGTGTGGCCAGCACAGTGATATTAATAAATTTAAACCGGTTGCAATATTTTTAAGTTGAGGGCTTCCCCCTTCCCCCCACTCCATCCCCTTACCGCCCTCCCATGTCCGCCCCCATAAAATCTGGGTAGAGGTTTCTGTTGAGATAGCAGATTGTCCCCACACCTTTCTCTTACTTGTCTGGGCACTGTCAATTAGGAAACTTGCCAGCATCCCTTCTGCCTCTTGTCCCCAAATAGTCACACGTGAGTAAGAGACTCTTGATAGAATAAAAGCCATCGGTGAAATGTCAGGCCCCATAGCTGATGAGGAAGAGGTGATTTGGGGGGGGGGGGGGTTTGTAGACTTCTTACTTGGGCAGTTGCCTATTTTTTTTCCTTACTTCTGATCCAGTCTTTTTCTGGGAGCAAGTTTTTGAGAATCCTATAATGAAAAGTAGGAGCCACCTACATAGGGAGAACTCAGACTTCATTCAGCAGTTCCCAATGGGTCTGAAGATTGGATATAATTTTTTTTTTTTCCTGTTTCTACTGCCAACACCCATGCTCATTCAGGCTTCTCAGAGTTTTTACAGCATTCCTCCAGCTGGCCTCCAGGTCTGCGGGGTGCGTCATTTCCAAACATCCCAGACACCAATAGCAGATCTATCAGTCAATCACCCACAGGTCTGCTAATGCCCTCTATGGCTCCCTCTCACTGCCTAACCAATAAACTCCAACCTCTTTACCTTTGTACTCAAGGTCCCCTCCCACCCTTCATGGAACTCACAGTTCCGGCCAGATCAAACAGTACCTGCTCTCCAAGAATACAGCCTGCATGGTTCTGCTTCACTTCTGTATGCTCAGACAATAGAGTAGGAGCTAAGCTGTCTTTTGCCGGCTACATGGCTTTTGGGCAGTTCATTCCACCTCTCTGAGCCTCAGGGTCTGCAGATATAGATCCTGGATAATAAGACTCACCTCAAATTGTTTTCATAAAGAATTAAATTGACTTAGATCACATATGCAAAAAATACCTGGCTCACTGCCTGGCTTGTGGTGGCTCTGGATCATTATTTGGATCCAAACATTGGCTCCTGCCATGCCTTTTCTTGAAACCTCATCCTTGAAAAATATGTGTGTGCCCTTTTTTCAAATCAGCCCAACGTGTAAACTGAAGTTAACTTTCCTAATCCGCTCTGTTGCATAAATAATGCCAAGTCCAATGCCCTCTGTAGCTTTTTTCTTTTTTAAGCAATAGAAACTAACTCTGGCGAACTTCAGCTTGGCTTCGGGGTTTTTTTTTTTATTAAAGAAATTTGCTAGTGGTGCCTAGGTGGCTCATTTGGTTAAGCATCTGCCTTAGGCTCAGGTCATGATCTTAGGGGTCCTGGGAGGGAGCCCCACATTGTCATGGAGCTCCCCGCTCAGTGGGGAGTCTGGTTCTTCCTCTCCCACTGCCCCTCGCCCCCATTCCTGTGCACATGTACTCTCAAATAAATATATAAAATCTCTAAAAAAAGAAAAAACTTACTAGAAGGATATATACTAACTCACAAGACAAAAATCAACAAACCAACAAGAAGCAAAAATTGGCTTTGGAATATTGTCAGGTCTCCCGTGGCCCACAGAAGGAATCGTTTTCTTGGCCCCTTAAAGTTAGGTCTGACTGTGTGGCACTTTGGCTAATGAAGCTTGAGCGAAGTGAAGTGGTGTATTCTAGGCAGAAGCTTTGGCAGACGGTGGGAGACTGTGTCACCAGGGGCAGTCAGTGTGTTTTTCTCTGTCAGTTGTTCAAGAACCTGAATGGAGCCTCTCTCATCTACCATCGACTCGATCCTCCACACTGAGCGAGGTTGGGGTCATTCCAGCCCCTGATGACATGTAGTCTGATCAAGAAATAAACTCAGTTGTTCTCAGCTCTGGACACTTGGGGCTTAGTTGTGAACACAGCACAAGCTAGCTGATCTGACTGATGAAAGCATATATACCATTCATTTCCTCTGCCGTTGAGCAGAATGACTTCAGTAAGCCAATATTAGAACTCCCTTTCACGGAGTGAATGAATGGAGCCAGGACAGGAGAGACAGAGCTCTTGCCTCATATCTAGCAAATAGATTTCTCCATTTTGGCTTTTACTTCTCAATAAAAAAATATATCAGTAGCAATCTGGAGGTAAAGCTCCAGACAAAACCAATGGGGTAACAAAGAGGAACATTATATACTTATAAAAAGAGCAAAAGATTAAAAAATAATAATGCCATGACCTTACGGAACATTGCATTGGAAAGGATCTGACATGGGAAATCAGAAATACTTAGAGCTGAAACAGCAAAATCTGGCAGATGGAATTAAGCAATACTTACATGAATGATTATATCTTCAATATACTTCTCCAAAAAAAGGAGAAAAATTGAAAACAGATGAGCTACATGTTCAACTCAAGAAGCTAGAAAAAAAGAGCAAGAGAGTAAAGTTGGGAAGAAAGGAAATGATAAAAGATAAATGCCAAACATTTGTTTATGTTTATGTGCCGCTTCTTTACAGTTAAGGACTGAATTGTGTCTCCCCAAAAATCCTATGTTGAGGCCCTAACCCCCAATGTGACCATGGCCAGAGACCCGGTCTTCGGGAAGTAATTTAGGTTAAAACGTCATGATGGCAGAACCCTGATCAGATAGGATTGTGGACTCATAAGAAGTTGAAGAGTTATCTCTGTTTCTTCATACACCCCACCTGGCAAAGACAACCAGGAAGAGTTCTCACCAGAACCCGAGCTTGCTGGTACCCTCATCTCAGACTCCCAGGCCCAAGAACAGTGAGAAAATACATGTCTGTCATTGAAGTCACCCACTGCGGTATTTTGTTATGGTAACAGAGCTAAGACCTAGATCTTTCATGGTTTGCAAATGGACTCCGGTACCAATTCCAATATATGTTGGGGTTGGGGAGAGGGTCCCACACCAGCAAGCAGTTCTTGGCCACCAGCTGGGTGCCCTACAGTCAATTCAGTTCTGACTCTGTGTATCCAGGGAGAGCACCAGATCCCATAGGTTAGGGGCCACAATACTGCCCCCACCGCAGATGCCAAGGTCAAGTCCAGCTGGTCACCTTTGCTTATGACCCACTGGCTATAAGTCAGAGGTTCCCGAGAACCCTTTCCTCAGACTCGGTTAATTTGCTGGAGCAGTTTACAGAACTCAGAGAAACATTTTATTCATTGGACTACTGGTTTATTATAAAAGTATATAGTTCAGGAACAGCTAGAGAGATGTGTAGGGCAAAGTATGGGGAGCGGGGGAAGGGTGAGAAGTTACCATACCCTCTCTGGGAACACTAATCTCTAGCCCCTCCACGTGATCACCAACCCAGAAGGAAGCTCTCAAAACCCTTTTGGGGGTTTTGTGGAGGCTTCCTTCCATAGTCCTGATTGATTCACTCATTGGCCATTGGTGATCAGTTCAACCTGCAGCACCACTCCCCTCCCAAGATGTGTGGGGAGGGAGGGGTAATGGTTTACTGAAGGTTCCAGCTCTTTCCTCAAAGGTGAGTTGCCCTGGCAACCAGGTCCCATCCTTGGGTTACCCCTGGGCTTTCCTAAATCACCTCATTAACACAACAAAAGAGACCTTTAATGCTCTGACCACAGGAAATTCCAAGGGTTTTTAAGAGCTGTGCCAGCACCTGGGTTGCAAACCAGCTAACATGTGCATCACCTGGTCTATTCACAAAGACCCCTCATGGCAGAACAATCATAAAGATGAAAAGATACTGGCACATATAGAATCCCGTTCAGTCATTAATAACTATCCCGTCCATCATCAGATGGTATGAGAAAGTGTCCCAGGATGAGGCCCCTCCCACTTGCCTCCCACTTTCAGGCATCTGATATAACTGAACTAA
>PISX010003919.1:90179-129678 GCA_004024625.1 Mellivora capensis
CCCCCCGTTGCTGGTCTGTATTGCAGGCAGCCATACTTGCCCAGCAGGTTCCTCCCCTGGGTCCACTCCTTTTCAGGCTGAGCAGAACCAGAAGGCTGCCTTGCACACCAGGCAACATAGTTGCTAATGTTTACCAGGAGGTCCCATTTTGTGAGCTGGGGTGGAGGCACATCCTGCCTCATCAGGCCCCTAGCAAATCTGACAGAAAGGATAGAAACATAATTACAGTTTCCTGCTTGGAAATCATCCCAGCTTCCTGCCTTGTGATCGTAGCCCTAGTCCTAGGACCACCCCATCAAGTAGGGAAAAAGGAGAGACAAAGTTGAGATGATGTAAAAAAGAAGAAAAACTAGTCATTGTGCCAGTGTCCTCCCCTGGCAAGAATTACATATGCATACAAGCATCCTTTCCCAGATCCACCAGAAAAATAGATAAATCTGTCCAGTGGGGACACTCCTCTCTCCCCCACCCCCATCATGTTCTTGCTGAGCATGGGCACACACTGTGGGGGCATTCATTTTTATGTTTACCAGTTTTCTTGTGATTGGTTGCTATTTCTTACTGAGTCAAGAAAGCCTCTTGAGTATTAAGGACACCAGATTTTTTTTTTTTTCCTATCATATATCTTCAACTTATTGGGTCACCAGTTTGCCTTTCCTGGTAACTTATCTTTACTGTTTTTGATTGTGTGTGTGTTTCATTTTTATGTCTCAGACTCCCAATTACATCCTTTATAGTGTTTACTTTTGATAGAAGATAGTGTTCCCCAAAGTGTGTAAAAGTTCATCTACATTTTCTTCTAGTACATTTTTGGTTTTATTTTCTACATTTAAATTTTAAGCCACCTGATATGCATTCCAGTGTGCAGTTTTACACAAGGATCTAACTTTATTTTTTTTGCTTCATTTTCTCAGCACTACTTACTTCCCAGCAGTCTGAGACTCTACTGTTATAAATAATAATAACCCACAATGTTGGAATTTTCCCATCCAGAAGTATGGGAAGTGAGTCTCCATGCCTTCTGTCTTCTTTTATATCTCTCATGGGACTTTCTGTAATTTTGTTGATATGCACCCTGCACAAATCTTTGTCTGGGCAAGTATTGGGACATCTGATCCTGCTCCATTCAATTGCATTAAATCCCTTGCTCTCTTTTTGCTTCATTCATGAGTTCACTTTTACAATTGTCATTCTGAAGGAGCTAGTATATTCTGGATGAGACCTGGAGGGAGGAGTGAGGCAGAAAGCCAGATCCCGGGTCCTCTTGAAGGCAGAAACAATGATATAAGCAAGTGTAAGCAAGTGAGGCTAGTAGTAAAAGAGAAAAAAATACAGAGGACTCTAGAGCCCATTGCTGGAGTACCTTGGCTAGCCTACAAAGCCCAAGAGGAAGCCTTCACAGAGGAAGTGACATTTCAATCCATATGTAAAAGGAGAATTGGATTACACCAAGGTAAAGCAAGAGGATTATTTTTAGTATGTGCAACATCTCACTCACCTCATTCATTTTAAATACATTTAGCAAACTAAATGGAAGGTAACTTCCCTCAGAGAAAAGGGGTATCTGCCAAAAAGCTACAGCAAACACTATAATGAAACATAATGAAATAGTAGAAGTAAGCCCTTAAAAGACAGAACCAAGACAAGTGTGCCTTCCATTATGGCTTCTGCTCAGGATTGCGCTGGGCTTCCCAGTTAATGCAATAAGACAAGGGAGAATAATAAAGTACCTCTGATTTAAAAAGAAAGGAACAAATTATTATTATTTACAAACTATATATTTGTTGGGAAATAGATGAAAATTTACAAGCAAAGAATTTGGTAAGTTTGCTGAATAAAATTTAAAATATATAGAGTAGATGCATTCTTATATATAATCAGGACACAATTAGAAAATATAATCTTAGGGCCGCTTCACTGGCTCAGTCAGTGGAGCCTCCCACTCTTGATCTCAGGGGTGTGAGTTTAAGTCCCTCGCTGGACATGGAGCCTACTTAAAAAAAGAGAGAGAGAAAGAGAAAGAAAGAGAAAATATAATCTTAAAAGAAGATCCTATTCAGAACTACAATAAAATTCATTAAGCTAGTCCCATATAGATAACATTATACAAATTTTTGATGGAGCATTATGTTAATTTCCTAGGGCAACCATAACAAAATCAATGGAAGAGACCAGAATGGTCTCTTGGACCAGTGGAAAGGCCAGAAACAGAAGCACATATGTGAAAATTGTGTTTTAACAAAGAAGGCATTACAAATCTTTGGGAGAAAGAATGAGTTATTTAGAAAATCACTGGCAAGATGAGAAAAATTAGAGATCTCTCATCACCATACACAAAACAAAGAAAAGGCAGATTAAATACCTAAGTATGAAAAGAACTTTTAAAATTTTATGAGAAAACATAGGAGATTATCCCTATGACATCCAGGTAAGAAAGAATGTCATAAAACGCAAAAAACACATCATAAAGGAAAAGTTTGATAAATTTGGCTATATTTTAAATTTCTGTTAAGTGAAAGATGGAATAAAGAGAATGAAAAACAAAGTAGCCTGAAAACAACTTCAATATATATAAGGATATATATTAGAAACTTCCACAAATAGGGACCCCTGGCTGGCTCATTCAGTAGAGCATGAGACTCTTGGTCTCAGAGTTATGGGTTCAAGCCCCCATTGGATCCAGAGATTACTTATAAATAAATCTTTTTGAAAAAAAGAAAAAGAAAGTTCCACGAGTTGTTTGAAAATCACTAGAAAAAGGATGAAAAAAGATATAAAAAGGCAAAATGGAAGTTTTTGAAACACAGAAGAAAATGTGAATGGCAAATAATCCTAAGAGATTACATTCAATCTCACTATCAATCAGAACAGTGAAAATGAAAACACAGGTGATTTTCCTTGTCATGTCCATGTGACTAGGACAACATATATTGCTGATAGGAGTGTATATAGGTACATCAGAGGAAAATATCAATATCAGGTAAAAGTAAATATGTATCATCATATGACCAAACACCTCTTTTTGTGTGTACAACAGAAAATACTCATTTATACACAAAAGACATATGTATAATGTTGTTAACATAGTATGAAGGGGAAACAACTTAACTTTCCCTCAGTAAGGAGACAGATTACTGTGGTTTATTTATACACTGGAATATTACACTGCAGTTAAAAAGAACCAACTAGGGGCACCTGCGTGGTTCAGTCGATTAGGCGTCTGTCTTCCGACTGGCTTGAGCCATGGTCACCCTTAAACCCAGGGTCCTGGGATTAAGTCCCACATCTGGCTCCCTGCTCAGCGTGAAGCATGCCTCTCCCTGTCCCTCTGCAGCTCTCGCTGCTTGTGTGCTCTCTCTCTCTCTATCTCTGTGTCAAATAAATAAATAAAATCTTAAAAAAAAAAAAAGAAAAAACTAGTCTTAGGCATATTAATATGGAGACAGCTCAAAAAGCTATTGTTGATTAATGAAAGCCAATCAAAGAAGGATATGTACAATGTGATGCCACTTACGTAAAATTTTTTATACATTAAAAGTATAGTATTTTGTTCATGGTGATAGGCAAATATATATACTTGGAATAATTCATGTTAATTTCAGGGTATGGAGACCCATGATGAGCGAGGGAGATATGGAACAGAAAGGTAAATTTATGTGTAACTGACATATTTTGCTTTTTTTTTTTTTTAAGATTTTTTATTTATTTATTTGAGAGAGAGAGCATGAGAGGAGAGAGGTCAGCGGGAGAAACAGACTCCCTGCTGAGCAGGGAGCCCAATGCAGGGCTCGATCCCGGGACTCCAGGATCATGACCTGAGCCGAACGCAGTCGCTTAACCAACTGAGCCACCCAGGCACCACCACCCCATATTTTGCTTCTTAAAAACAAAGGCATTATAACAGACTGGATTGGTTTGTCCCCCCAAATTCCTATGTTGAAGTTCTAACTCCAGGATCTCAGAGTATGATTATATTTGGAGATAGGACCTTTAGAGAAGTAGCTAAGGTAAAATGGAACCCTATTGGTGGCATCCATCCAATGACTGGTGTCCTTCTAAGAAGTGAGGAGGACACAGGCAACACAGATCTAAAGGTGATCACATGAGGTCACGGTGAGAAAGCTGCCATCTGAAGGCCATGGAGAGAGGCCTCAGAAAAAACTAAACCTGCTGACACCCTGATCTCAGACTTAACTGCCTCCAGGACTACGAGAAAACTCACTGTTGCTGTTTACACAGTCCAGTGTGGGGCATTTTGCTAGGACAGCCCTAACAAACTAATACAACACCTGAAGCAGACCGGGTAAAATTTCAATCTGTTGCTTCTGAGCATCAGGACCATAGGAGTAGGTTACATCATGTACTATTCTGTGTGTTTGCAACATTTCTGTATCAGTTAAGAAAACAATCAGCAGGGGTGCCTGGGCAGCTCAGTCAGTTAAACATTGGACTCTTGATTTCAGCTCAGGTAAAGATCTCAGGGTTTTGAGATCAAGCCTTGCATCAGACTCTGTGCTGGGCTTAAGATTCTCTCTCTCCCTCTCCTTCTGTCCCTCCACTCTGCTTGCTCACTCTCTCCCCCCTCCTCTAAAGAAAAAGGAAGGAAGGAAGGAAGGACATAAATAACAAGTAGATCCCCAAAAAGAATGACTCAAATGCAATAAAAATTTATCTTTGATTACCTCGCAGGCCAAGGTGGGTGTTGGGGTGGGCAGGTGGCACTCCTCCACAAGGTGGGTCAGCCCCCACGACTTCTTGGCTCTTGACCCTGCCACACCTGAGGGCTAGATCAGTGCCTGCAATTGCTCTGCCCCAGGACAAAGAGGGAGCAGAGAGAAGACACCCTTGCTTTTCAAAAAGTTCTAGACTGGGGGCACCTGGCTGGCTCGGTGGGTACAACATCTGAATTTTGATCTCGGGGTTGTAGGTTCCAGCCCCATGTTGGGTGTCAAACTTATTTAAAAAATAAAATCTTTTTTTAAAAAAAGGTGCCAACCTGGAAACGGCCCACATCACTTTCACCCCCATGCATCAGCTGGAACGATCATAAACCCCGCCTCGTGGTAATTTTCTGGGAAGCTGCCCCACAGTGCCCACAGCATGAGGGTTTAGACAAACAGCTAGTAGCCCTACCCACTGTGTCTGAACTAAGAATTTCAAGTTATTCAATTCAAGTGCCATCGGTAAAAAAATATTAACTCCTTCTGTATTAGTCAGGGTTCTCCAGAGAACCAAAAGGAGGTATAGAGATATATTTTAAAAAATAAACTTACTAATATGTAAGAAATATATTTATAAATTTATATTAAATAATTTTATGTTAACTAGAAACATTTATTTCCACAAGTAAATATACTGATTTAGATAAATAGTCAGCATAATAATAGATATCTATTAATTAGTAAATATATTTATGTTAATATTTGATTCACATGCATCAAATTTACATGTAAAATTCTATATAATCCATACGTGTTTGCATATGTATATATACGCACATACACAGAAAGAGAGAGAGACAGAAAAAGAGAGAGATTTATTATAAAAAATTAAGGTCTCTAGATTATGGAGATCTGCAGGTGATTCTGGAAGCTAGAAACCCAGGAGAGACAATGGTGTTGCCTAGTCCAGAGGCCTGAAAACGAGAAAAGCCTATGTTTTAATTCAAGTCCAAAAGCAGGAAAATTCCCCCTTGCTAGAGGGAGGGTCAGCTTTTTTGGTCTATTCAGGCCTTCAACTGATTGGATGAGGCCCACCCATTTAGGCTATCTGCTTTCCTACACCTACAGATCAACCATTTGTCTCATCTGGAAACGCCCTGATGGACACACCCGGAAAAATGTTTGACCAAGTGCCTGGCACCTTGGGTTTGAAACATAAAATTCAAGTTGAACCATAAAATTCACCATCACACCTTCCCCATAAAATAAATTACTCAGCTTTCACTCTCAGCTCCTTTCAACCTCTCCCTCACCTGATTGATCCCTGGTATAAACTTTGGAATTTTAGACTTTTTTTTTTAAAGATTTTATTTTTATTTATTTGGCAGACAGAGATCACAAGTAGGCAGAGAGACAGGCAGAGAGGCAGGCAGAGAGGGAGGGAGGGAAGCAGGCTCCCTGTTGAGCAGAGAGCCGTACACGGAGCTCGATCCCAGGACCCTGGGATCATGACCTGAGCCGAAGGCAGAGGCTTTAACCCACTGAGCCACCCAGGCGCCACTGGAATTTTCGACTTATTATCACTGCTGAATCTATAGTTAACATTATGTACTTTCTTTTACATTTGCATGTGTTTTCAGCCTGTATTTATATAATCATGCACCCTCAATGCACACTATGTGAAACTCTTTCCACTGTTCATTCCCATCCTTTCATAGTCCCCACCCTTGAGGTCTTCTGACTTGACTCTGGGTATTCTTTTATTCCCCCACAGGGTTTGAGCTTCTGACTGGGACCAGAACTTGGCAGGGCCCCCATTAAGTAGAGTGTTTTTACGTGATAGACAGGAGTCAGTTGTAGTTTCTGGACACGAGAGACTCTCGAAACCATGATTAGATCAAAAGAAGCCAACAAAAAAAAATTTTTCACGGGGGCGCCTGGTGGCTCAGTGGGTTAAGACTCTACCTTCGGCTCAGGTCATGATCCCAGGGTCCTGGGATGGAGCCCCACACCGGGCTCTCTGCTCAGCGGGGAGCCTGCTTCCCCCCCCTCTCTGCCTGCCTCTCTGCCTATTTGTGATCTCTGTCTGCCAAATAAATAAATAAAATCTTTAAAAAAATTTTCTTTTTCACGAGAGGATAAAAAAATGTGCAAAAATACAATTTTGCCCGCTGGTAGATAACACAATTAGTATCTTCTTTTTCTATTACTTTCCTGTTTTTATAATTTCAAAATAAAATATGAGTAGATAGTAGAAAATTGAGAAAAATAAATAAATCCAAGAATGCAGATGTAATTGGAAGTTCCTCTATGAACAAGTACTGAGTTTATCGTTTCTCACTGATATCATGAAAGCTACTTTTCAAAGTCAAAGGCATCAAGCCTGCCGCTCACAGATAATGTAATCATGTTTGCCGTGGTCTTCAAGCCACTGTTCAGTCTACGCTGTTATTTGCCATGCTTATGCTTAGCATTTAGACGTTTTACAAATATTATTGAAGCCATCATATCGGTTAAGTGAGAAAGCAGCAAGGCTATGGAACAAGTTGCAAAGAAAGGGCACACGGCTAAAAATGAAAACGAGAGCGATTTCTGGAAATGCAAGTCCAGAGGATGAAGGAAGGGCGGCTTCTTGGTGTGCTGCACGAATTTCTTTGGGAGTGTGAATGATTTTGAAGTAAGAATGAATCGCGCCTGTGAGATCAACTGTATTCATCAAGAAGTGAGAAAAACTATTTGACTCAGTGGGGGAAAGAAGTCAGACATCCATCCGCCTAGTGTTAATTGTTTGCAAGACTTGATCTGGGGAATGGAAGGACCGAGTAGGCTTTCAAGGGTTTCTGATGATTCTGTTGTCTTCCAGGTGATTCCCACCGGGGAGGAAGGCTTATTTAAATCTGCGTGCCATCGATGTGATGGCAAACTAGCACACGTGGGCTGCTAAAGAATAATGTATGTCACTAGCAAAGATTATGCAGGGAGAGACAAATACCTGGCTTAACAGATTTCTGAGGAAGACAAAATTTATCTATTTGGGGAAAATAAATCTGCTAGAAAATATGTATAGAAGAGGGAGAAGACTATGCCTGCTTTTCAAGCTTCAAAGAAATTGATTCATATTCTTGTTAAGCAGAAATGCAATGGGGATCTCAGGTTTATATCTGTCTTAGTTACTTGGGACTTGAAAATGTATGGATTTACAAATATCCTTTCAGAACCCAATCTATCCTAAAGTATAGACCTGCTCTAAGTAGCAGTTGTTAACGGTTTGTAAGGCGCTGATGGGTTTATTTTTCCTGTTATAAATAAACAGTGGGCTATGCAATAAATACTATTATTTACCAAGTTCATTTTGTCACCAAGATTTAGGAGACTTTTCTTACTAGTACATTTAGAACAACCCCATTTCTTTTATTTTTTATTTATTTTTTTTAAACAAGTACTTTTGGGACGCCTGGGTGGCTCAGTTGGTTAAGCGGCTGCCTTCGGCTCAGGTCATCCTGAGTCCCACATCGGGCTCCTTGCTCGGCAGAGAGCCTGCTTCTCCCTCTGCCTCTGCCTGCCACTCTGTCTGCCTGTGCTCACTCTCTCTCTCTCTCTGACAAATAAATAAATAAAATCTAAAAAAAAAACAAAACTTGTTTATTTTTTTTTAAAGATTTTATTTATTTATTTGTCAGAGAGAGAGATACCACAAGCAGGCAGAGTGGCAGGCAGAAGCAGAGAGAGAAGCAGGCTCCCCGCTGAGCAAGGAGTCCGATGTGGGACTCGATCCCAGGACCCTGGGATCATGACCTGAGCTGAAGGCAGCGGCTTAACCAACTGAGGCACCCAGGCGTCCCAATCCCATTTCTTTTAAAGACCACGGATTATTACATAGAAATTCATCTACTGTAAGATATTAAGGAATCCTACTGATGGACATTTAGATTATTTCCAATTTGGGAATATACCTAGTCCATATATAAATATCACACATTCATGTATACTCACACGTATGTATATATTAGCTGCAGAATTCTGAGTCAACTGTGTGAATATGCCTTCCATAATATGAAGAACTAAAATTTGGTGACAATTTATATTTTTACCTCCAGCTATTTTTAATTCAAATATATATATATTAAATTTACATAACATTGACAAGATTAATACACTGAACTCCCACACATCCTCAGTAAGATTCACCACTTGTTAACATTTTGCCAGGCCACAAGTGTCATTGTCTCTCCCCTTTTCTCGTTTTTTCTGATTTCAGAGACGTTTGCTTATATAATACCAATTTATCTGCTAATAATTCACTGTATATTTTCTAAAAACAATAATATTCTCTTAGTGATGTAGCCACAGCACACGCATCAAGCTCGGGGATATAGCACTTTTATCTACTGCACAATTTATATACCAATTTTGTCAATTGTCCCAATAATGGCTTTATAGCCATTTCCCCCCCACACGGGTACAGGATCCTGTCCAGAATCATGTTTTGCATTTAATCGTTATTGCCCTTTAGTCTCCTTTAATCTGGAAGCAGTCCTTAGCCTTTCATTGTTTCTCATGACTTAGACATTTTTGTAGAACATGGCGAGTTATTTTATATAATGTCCCTCCATTTGGGTTGGTCTGATGTTTCTTTATGATTAAATTGGCTTTTTACATTCCTGGCTAGAGTACTGTAAAAGTGATGTTGTGTTACATCTAAAGGCACATTAAAACCATTTGCCCACTCGTTGGTCATTTTAATTTTTCTCATCTGACAAAAGTGTTGTCCAGCAAAGGGCTTTAGAAAAAGTCCCCCCAAGATGTGCCATTTTAGCACACGGACTATTTTGAGTTGATGGCAATTAAGACCCAACAGACTCAAGAAAAACTTTTACCGGTCCCTTCAATTATCGAGAAGAATTTAGATGGGAGGTCTGGCCCAGAAAGACAGGTGTTACCAAGAGATGACTTTTTTATCTGAATGACCTATCTTTATGGCAGGACAAACATCTAATGACCAAACATCTGCTCTTTTTAAAAAAATTAATTAATTTATTTGAGAAAGAGAGCCAGCAAGGGGAGAGGCAGAGGGAGAGGGAGAGAGAGAATCTCAAACAAACTCCATGTTGAGTGGGAGGCTAATGTGGGGCTCGATCCCAGGACCCTGAGCTCATGACCTGATCTGAAACCAAGAGTTGTACACTTCACAGACTGAGGCACCCAGGCACCCCCAAATCTGCTCTTATTAGCCTATGAATCAACCTGCTCCCCCCAGAAGCCCCATGCCACTCCTTAGCTCAAAATGGCATATCAGACTCCATTGTCTGGCTTGTCCCTGGGTCTCAAATTCTTATGTGCCCCCCATACATTCGGAATTCAATTTGTCTTCCCCCTGTTATCTGTCTTATGTTAATTTGATTATTAGACCAGCCAAAAAAATCTAGGAGGGTAGAAGGAAAAACATTTCCTACCCAACACTAGCTTAGCTTCTCTGTGTTAATACTATTATCCACTTGTAACTAATTAATTCTCTGAAGGAAGACACTTACAGATTGTGCACATATTTTATTCCTTATCAGACCTTCATCTCCTAGATATAGTACCCATTGACAAGTATTGTCTAAACAAATATTTATTTTTTTTAAAGATTTTATTTATTTACTTGACAGAGAGCGTGCACATAAGCATGGGGAGCGGCAGGCAGAGGGAGAGGGAGAAGCAAGCTTCCTGCGGAGCAGGGACCCTAAGGTGGGGCCTAATCCCAGGACCCTGGGATCATGACCTGAGCCGAAGGCAGATGCTTAACTGACTGAGCCACCCAGGCACCCCTAAACAAATCTTTAATATAATGATTTCAAAATGATGATTTTCTAACTCTACTACTTCCTCCACATTTATCAGTTGGCATTTTTGCTGAAGGAAGCATTTTCTTTTTATCTATTTATCTAGCTAACTAGTTGGCTGTCTTGATGTCTATCTTTCTATATGTCTGTCTACCCATTTATCCATTCACTTGTCCACTTACTATCCGCATAGATTAATATGTTACTATTTTATTCAGTGGGTTATAATATATTACTGGTCTTACTAATTTTGATACTCAATTTTTCCCAGATATGGCCATTGGGGTTCCCTTTAAGGTTCGTGTGTCCTTTTGATAAGTCCCTACAAGTTTTTGTTTGTTCGTTTTGTTTTGTTTTTTAGTGCTTACTTCGCTTTTGGCACAAGATATAAGTTCTTGAACCTTTGCTATCCCAGTCTGGAATTATTACTTTCTCTAACCATTCCTTGTTCTCTTTGTTGGGGATTAAAACTAAGATGTGGGCCCTGGGTTTGTTTATTGTCACTGAGATATGATTGCCTGTAGGTCCTTTCAGTGGACAGAGCCATGAATTGTTTATATTTGTATATTAGAAACCACAAATTTATGCTGATACCTCTTCAGTTCTAATTTAAACACTCCAAAGTTCTTTCTTGCTTTGCCCATCGAACCCTGAGATCCCTGGTTCCCAAACATCAACACCCTTACCCATTTGCACAATCTTGCATCAGACAGAAAATTGTTTCGGGATTGTGGCAACCATAAACCATGAAAAGCATATCTGCTAAGACAAGTTCAAGATTAATTTGTCATACTTTTGTTCTTTATATTGATGGTATATAGTAAAAGTACTGTGTTCAAATGTTTGCGTTATTTTCCCCTGTAGTTGATTATGTCTTAAATTTGCAAAACAAATGGATTCATTTGTCTCCATTTACACTCAGTTTAGGTTTTGTTTCTTTCCCATTGTGATGATTAGATTTTAGTTTTGAATATGTAGAACATTACCATGCTTCGTTGCATCTTTCCACGTCATCAGAACATACAATATATGCACCATTTTTTTAAACATATGTAACATATATATACTATTCTTTCACACATGTCCCCTTTCTTGTTTTAGTCTCATCTCTACAATTAACATATTAAATGATCACCATGAGCCCTTTTGCCAAAATTCTCCCAATTCTCTCTTGTTGGGCTGAAGTTTATCCTCAAATAAATTCTGTAGGATGGGCACAAGTATACAGAATTCTCTGAATGTTTGCATCTTCAAAACTCCTTTTATAGCAGGGCTTTTCAGGCTCAAAACCATTATCATTTCGGGCTGCATATTTTTTTTTAAGATTTTATTTATTTATTTGACAGGCAGAGATCACAAGTAGGCAGAGAGGTAGGCAGGGGGGTGGGGGGGGGAGGAAGCAGGATCCCTGCTTGAGCAGAGAGCCTGATGCGGGGCTCAATCCCAGGACCCTGGGATCATGACCTGAGCACAAGGCAGAGGCTTTAACCCACTGAGCCACCCAGGCGCCCCTATGTGGACTGCTCTTCACATAGTAGATCTTTAACAGATTTCCTGATAGCTAACCACTGGATGTCAGGTAACACTTCATCCCCTAGTCAGAACAACAGAAAAGGTCCTTGGACATTTCTGAATGTTTTGAAGGGGGTGAGGGATGGATTGCTTCAGTTGAAAACCACTGTCCTATAGCCTCAGTACTTGTAGGACATCTTTCTGGATATAAAATCTTGGGTTAGTGCTTTCTTTCTTTGATAACTTTTGTTCCCTTGAATCATTTGTTGCTTTTTAAAAAGTCTCATGTCAGCCTAATTGTTTCATTCTTGTAAATAAATATGATTGTTGTTTTCTGCCTGGAAGCCCAGAAGACTTTTTTCCTTCATCTTGAAATTTAATCATTCCATTAAGATATGGCTTAGAATTAATGTTCCAGTTTTCTCAGGAAGACTGTGGTCCCTTTCAAAATGCACATTTAGGTTGTCTTTTATTTCCAGAGACTTTTTATGGGTTGCAGTTTTATTTACCTATTTTAAAAAATATTTTATGCATTTATTTGAGAGAGAGAGAACATGAACTTCTCCTAGCAGGGGAGGGTCAAAGGCAGGGGGAGAGATAGGATCTCAAACAGATTCCCCACTAACTTGGGGCTCTATCCCAGAACCCTGAGATCATGACCTGAGCTGAAATCAAAAGTCAGATGCTCAACTGACTGAGCCACCCAGGCACCCCTGGATTGCAGTTTTAAGTACTCGTTGTATTCCATTGTTTTTCCCTCCCCCAATCGCAGAATTTCTCATTATATGTGTGTTGGACCTTCTTTCCCTGTTTTTTATTTTAACCGTTTGGTGGTTTAATGCCTTTCTTCAATGTTTTTATTAAATTTTCACATTCATGTGCATTCTTCCTGAGGTGAATTCCATTTTAGTCTTCATTTCAGAGATGGTTTTGTCTTTTTTCTTCTATTTTTCTTCCTTAAATTTGACCAACTCTCACTGTATTTCTTTCTGTGTTATGTCCACTTCTGTTCTCAGTATTTAAAATTTCTTTTTAAAAAAGATTGACTGATTCATTGACTGATTGATTTGAGAGAGAGAGAGAACATGAGGGTGGGGGGTAGAGGCGGTAGGAGAGAGAATCCCAAGCAGACTCCACACTGAGTGCAGAGCCCAACTCCAGGCTTGATCTCACAACCTGAGATCATGACCTGAGCCAAAACCAAGAGTCAGACACTTAACTGAGTGAGCCACCCAGGTGCTCCTATTCAACCTCATTTTTTTAAAGATTTTATTCATTTATATATAAAGAGATATAAAGTTATATCTCTTAACAAAGCAATGTGATAAGACTATCTGACCCAGGGGCGCCTGGACAGCTCAGTGGGTTGAGCCTCTGCCTATGGCTCACGTCATGATCTCAGAGTCCTGGGACCGAGCCCCACATTGGGCTCTCTGCTCGGCAGGGAGCTTGCTTTCCCCTCTCTCTCTGCCTGCCTCTTTGCCTACTTGTGATCTCTCTCACTGTCAAATAAATAAATAAAATCTTTTTTAAAAAAAGAAATAAGATGTTTATAGCCTTTTCTGATTTGTTTTATATTTATGTACACATATGTACATGTACACACACACCTATGTACATGTATGAATATACATATGTGTACATACACAGGTACATATATACACAGGCATGTAGAAATATACTCATATGTACATGTATGTGTATATGCATATATTATATGTAAATTTTCTTAAGTTCCTCTGAGGACCCATCAGGTTGCTGTGTAATCTATTCCTTCTTCCTGCTCTGAAGTTGGAGAACTATATGAAGTGCACAAACTTTAGCCAAATTTCTAGTTTAAAATAGCTAAGTGTCATTAAACTTTCTAGTTTAAAAAGTCAATCATTTTTTAAGATCTGATGTTCTAAGAAAGAAAATTGTGATATCACTACCTCATTGTTTTTCTACAAAATTTAGAATGTATTCCCATGTAGGCTATTTCTGGTCATGACTAGAAATCTACAAACTTTACCTTGGCCACTCCACAGCTTATTTCCATTCCAGTTGCAGATTTCAGACCACAACTGATGATGAATCAGTTTGTGAAAAGACTCTAAGCACTCTAGTCAACAGTTCCCATCCTGAGGGGAGTTTTGAATTCCTGCACTCTGGATAGAAGAAAGTCCAAGCTTGTGGGATTTCTTGAAAGAGCTTTCCACTAAGCGTTCCACCATTACACCTGCAGACTTTAAGGTTTTAACTCATGGCAGTTCTTCATGTTTTCTAGAGAATGTTGTATAGTATTCCCAGTTTCTAGAGCTATTGAAATTCTTCATCTTCTCTTGAGTTTTTATATCCATGTGTGTGGGGGGAATGACTAATCAAAAGGCAGTTTTCTATCATTATAACTCAGAATTAAGTAAGTTGTGATTATGTCACTCTGCTGCATAAAATCCTTCAAGGGTTTCCAACTGTATCTAGTGTGAGGCATAAAAGCCTTTCAGAATAGCATGGGAGCTCTTTACAATTTGGCACCAGCCTATCTTTTTGACTTCATATTTATTCACATCCTGCTATATATCTCAAACTCTCACCATGCTGGACTATTAATCTCTTTCTCTAACCTGCCTGGTGATTTCAGACCTTTCTTCTTCTGCTTATACGCTGTCTCCTCTGCCTGAAATGCCTTCTCTCTCCTAGCTCAGTGGAAAATTCCCATTTATCCTTCAAGTGGAACAGAAATAGCATCTCCTTTTTGTAGTATTCCCAGATGCCCAAAGCAAAATTAGTCACACCGTTCTCTCTGGCCCCATTGCTATGGTCTGGATGTTGTGCCCCTCAAGGTACGTATGTTAAATCCTAACTTCCACTGTGCTGGTATTTGGATTTGGGGCCTTTGGGAGGAGATCAGGGCATGAGAACAGAGCCCTCATAAAGGGGGTTAGTGCTTTTATAGGAGAGGCCCAGGAGAGGTCCTTAGCTTTTGTCTCAGGGATATTATCTTCTAATAGATCACCGAAATCTTTCTCCCTTTTATTACCTCCATTTTCTGTCTCTGGAACCCCAGTAAAAGAAATGGCAGACATCCATGCTGCTTCATATCTTTCTCATACATCCCATTATTTTGCCTTTGGCTCAGGTCTGCAAGATCCCATTGACTTTACCACCAGACCACCGACAGGGTTGTTAACCATAACCATTCTCTTATTCAGTCCGTCCACTGAATTGTTTTTAGTGCCAAACATATTTTTAATTGCCAGGTACTCATTTCTGTTCTCTGATGGCATTTTTTTTTTTTTTTTGAGCAGTGGTCTGTTCTTATTTAGGTATGCACCATCTTTTCAATCTTGCTGGAGTCATTCATTAATTTTTTTATTGTTTTGTCCCCCATTGATCTTTATTTCCTAAAAGCACAATTATTCTATTTGGTCATCTTATTATTTCTCATGTACGTAATTTCTTTTCCTCATGTATTTGTTGTTAGCTCATGTTTAGGAAGAAAGGTCTAGGCTGTTAGGTAAGGAGAGTTTCTTCTGGTTTTGTGTAGATCTGTTTGCCAGGAAGCTTCTCCCTGGGTGTTTCTGAACTAGTGGGGAAGGTGTGCTAACTGGACAAGTACATTGGAGAATTTTACATTAGAGGTCAGCAGGTTGTGGATAGCAAGTCAGAAAAGGGGTGCTTTCACTTTAGTAGTGGGGTACTTGATGTATTCCTTCTTTAAGAAAAGGTGCCTTGAGGGTTTCTGGGTGGCTCAGTCGGTTAAGCGTCTGCCTTCGGCTCAGGTCATGATCCCAGGGTCCTGGGATCAAGCCCCACATCGGGCTTCCTGCTTAGCAGGCAGCCTGCTTCTCCCTCTCCATTTGTGTGCTCTCTCTCTCTGGCTCTCTCTCAAATAAATAAATCTTTAAAAAAAGAAGAAGAAGAAAGAAAGAAAGAAAAGCTGCCTTGCCTTTCTTTTTGCATTAATATACCTGCTATGTGGTCCAGAGTTTCCTCAAACTCTGCTTTGCTTCCCGTCCAGATGTTTTGCTTCCTCCCCAGATCCAGTTCTTTAAATCAAATATATTTAATGTACATGTATTGAGTAGTATGATAAAATAGTATTGAATAATATGATAAGCCATTTCAGCAAAGAGGTGACAAATTCTATCTATTGCTGTATCCACGCCCCTTTGCAATGTGACTTTGGAGCTCCTCCTACCAGAGGGAGGTGGGGTCAGTTTCTCCACCCCCTTGAATCTGGGCTTGGCTGTGTGGGTTCCTTTGTTCAGCAGGATTATAGAAAAGTGACCTGGAAGAGAGACATGAAAATTGCTTGCCCATTGGGGCTTGCTCTCTTGCTTCTCTTAAGAAGAAGGTAGGTAAAAGATTAGAGAGTTCAAAATACTTTTTTTTTTTTTTTTGCATATGAATTCTGAGGTATCAAAATAGCCCTGTGCAGAAGCCCAGACAGATAACAAGAGGTATGTGCTCTCTTCACCTCTGTTGTCCTGATCAACAAAATGCTAAGTGTGTGAAAAAGATATTCTAGGCTATCCAATCAGCAGCCCACCCACAGTGGACTGTGGATGCTTAAAAGTGCCCAGCAGAGATGAGCTGAGATCTCACAGATAAGAATGACTTAGCTGATCCACATCATGAGCTAAATAAAAAAAATTACTCTTTGAGGCCACCACGTTTTGGAACAGTTTGTTTTTAAAAGATTTTATTTATTTATTTATTTGTCAGAGAGACAGAGAGAGTACAGGCAGGCAGAGTGGTAGGCGGAGGCAGAGGGAGAAACAGGCTCCCTGTGGAGCAAGGAGCCCGAAGCGGGACTCGATCCCAGGACACTGGGATCATGACCTGAGCCGAAGGCAGCCGCTTAACCAACTGAGCCACCCAGGCGTCCCTGGGACAGTTTGTTATGCAGCAAAAGCTAACTGACACAAGCACCACAATGTCTTAATGTTCCAGGTACTGTAGATACTATGATAAACAGAGTAGATATGGCTTTGGCTTCAAATGATGATAAACAAAGAAATAAATGAGTCAGACAGTTTCTGGGAATAATGGCCACTATGAAGGAAAGGAAGCAGGGTGATGTGACAGAGCAACTTTGAGTAGGTAGTTTGAGTTAAGATCTGAAGGGCAGGGAAGAGCCAGCCATGCAAAGGTCCAGAGACAGATTGTTCCAGAGAGAGGAAACTGCAAGTGCAAAGACATTGAGGTGGGAACATACCTCACATATCACAGGGACATAAAGAAGGTCATTGAGGCTGGAGTACAGGAAGCAAAGAAGACAGTGAGTGCAACCTGGACTATAATTAATTTATTAATTACCGTGGTGCTTGTACCATATCTCATCCCTATTCTTTATATTTGTGGACTTGGAGGTTTTAAAAGACTCCTACGGGAAGGATCCCTCTTCCCTCCAGCGGTATAGGTTACAGCTTTCCATGATCTGTTTCCTTCATCAATCAGATCCATCTGCCTTCTGTCTTCTAGGATTTCTTCAAAATGTCCTTCCCCAGCTGCCTGCCTTTCTGGTTTCCTAGCATTACCATGAATTCATTCTTTTTAAAATACAGGGTTTTTTGGTTGTTGTTGTTGTTTGGTTATTATTATTTTTTTACATTCTTTTAAATTTGAGAGCAGCTGACACACAATATTACAAAAGTTTCAGGTGTACAGCATAGTGATTTGACAATTCTATATGTCACACGGTGCTCACCCCAAGGGTAGCTACCATCTGTCACCATACAATGCTATCACAGTACCACTGACTCTAATCCCTATGCTGTACCGTTCATCCCCGTTACTTATCCATTCCATCACTAGAAGCCTAGATCTCCCACTCCCCTTCACCCACTTTGTCCATCCTTCTACTCCCTTCTCTCTGGCAACCATCAGTTTACTCTCCATATTTCTAGAAAGTATTACGCTAAGTGAAATAAGTCAGACAGAGAAAGACAAATACCATAGGATTTCACTTATATGTGGAATCTAAAAAATAAAACAAGTGAATAAACAAAGAAAACCCAGAATCAGACCTAGAAATACAGAGAACAAAATGATGTTTTTACATTTTTAGGGATATTGGTGTCAGTCTGTCTTTAATTCACCATCTAAATGAAATTCTCCTATCTCACTTTAAAATTTATAGCTCTAAGCTTACCCTAATCTATTATCTTCCTTTTGTTGTCCTATCTATTTCTCCTTGTTTCTTCTCTTTTTCAGCTTGTCTTTATAGTGGCTGGTAAGAGGTGAGGCCTCTGTAGGATATTTATTCAGTATCCAATAAATATTTATCAAGTACCTTTTATCTGCAAATAAAATGGGATCCTTTCTTTCCCACCAGTTACCCTTGCAGCCACTTGCCCTGCACAGGTCCAGCTGAGCTGAGTATGGCTCTTCAAAAAACATCATGCTGGATGAGGATACTCAAGGGTTAATTCTTCCCAGTGTCTTAAATTTCACTGGAAGTTAAGGTATTTCATTTCCTAAGGAGGTGTTGCTCTTGATATCAGAATTCTTGATCAGAATTCATCTGCCAAAAAATAGATTTTAACTTCCTTGTCCTCTATCATCTATCATTGTCTATCTATCTATCTATCTGTCCATCTTTCTACCTACCTACCTACCTGCCTACTCATCCACCTATCATCTATCTATCTATCCCCACTGAGTTTTGGGTGCCATGAGTCAATAGGGGGTGACACATAGGATATCATACTTGAGAGGGATGGACCATATTACCCCACTGAGAACAGAAGACACTTCACCCCCGCAGACCAAGAGCTTGGCCTTGGTCAAAGGCATTTATAAAGTATTGGGTAGAGGAACCTTTACTCGTTTCCCTAAAGCAGATAAATATACTTTCATTCAGACATTAGAGCATTTATAGTTGATATTAGCATTCTGAAGAGCCCAGTACACACTCATAATACTCTCTTCTACACATCTGTTGGATCCATTGCAGAACCCCAAAGTATAAAACGCTGTCTGTCGTGCTATTGCCTTATGGGAATACCACTATAGCATCTCCCTCAAATCCAGAATCAGGAGGCCAGGGCACCTTGAGTAAAGAGAAAAGGAGGACAACTTTCTCTTCTCTACCCCAGGGCCACTGCCTGTGCCATTCCCTTGCTCTGTGACAACTTTCTCCCTGCTTCTCCAAATCTCTTACTTACCCTGACTCTTAAGTATCCTTGTGGTCTCAAGTTTTAAGCTCCTTGCTCAGAGAGGCCTTCTTTGATTTTTCTAATCTTCCTTTTCCTCCCCGAGTGAGGGGATGCTGTGGGTGCCCTGTCCTGGTCCCCTTCACCGGTGGCACTCTCATTTCTCAGTTGCTGACAGTATTGTTCCCTGAGATGGAGCTGCCTTGCCTGGGAGGTGACTCCCAGGCACAGAGGACAGTCCGTGGACAATGACCGACTGGGGTTACAAAAGGCTGGGGTCCTTGCCTCAGGTGGACCCCAGCTTCCCGGGGTATCCGGCTGAAGCTAGTCTTTCAGAGGAGACCATACCCCCACTGAGTTTTCTTCTAGTTTCTCCTGCTTCTCTCACACCTTCTCTCCAGAGAGTTTCACCAGAATCACCATCTCGAGCTCCGCTTCTAGGAAACTTGAACACACTAAGAAAGCCTTATTGAGGGGCGCCTGGGTGGCTCAGTGGGTTAAAGCCTCTGCCTTCGGCTCAGGTCATGATCCCAGGGTCCTGGGATGGAGTCCCGCACCAGGCTCTCTGCTCAGCAGGGAGCCTGCTTTCCCCGCCCCCTCTCGGCCTTCCTCTCGCCTGCTTGTGATCTCTGTCAAATAAATAAATAAAATATTAAAAAAAAAAAAAAAAAGAAAGCCTTATTGAAGAGGTTTACGCATGTATTTAAATAACTGAGAATACCTTTCCTCTCTGATCCCTGCAGTTTTCACTGTGCTGGAGATTCACACGGTCTGACTCGGATGTGAATAGTGCCTCTCCAACTGGCCACACAAGAGCCCCCCAGCGCCCCCGCATCTGAGGTCCCTGAGGACCTTCTCCTCCAGGAAGCGGAAGCAGAAGAAGGAAGAGAGACACAACACACAAGCAGTTCACCCTGGAGGCTCGGCTGGTGTTCCCGAGGCAAAGCTGTTTGACCTGATAAAAAGAGTTCTTGTTTTAAAGCCTTTAGTTAAAATGACTTAATCTAAAATTCAATATGAATGCTACTCTGCATTAATCTCTAGGAACCAACAAGTCAATCCCAGATCTGTTCTTTTCCCTGAAGTGAAACAAAATTGGTTAAGGATGGGGTTTGAGGCGGGGGGGGGGGGGGGGGTGTTATTTACCAAAGAGTTCAAAATTCAAAACTGTGATTAAAGATCTTCTCCCAAGGGGTAACCCCTTGGGAGCCACAGGAACAGCACCAACTAATAAAACACGATGAATTCATGTTTGAAGAGCCCGCAGAGACTTTGACGAATGGCAGGAGACCCACAAGATAGTTTAGAAATTAGTTCATATGCAAATATTTTTAAACGCCAGTCCCTTATCACTTACATATTCAGTAGCTAAATTTAGACTATTTGAAAGTGATTCAGAGATGTGACAGTTGTGATGTCTTGTTGGGGCAGGAACTCAACTCACACATACCGTGAAGTTGGAATGCCAAAGTCGGGAGACCGTGAGTGGTTGGGGTGAGGTGCCCGCTCAATGTCTACTTTTATGCGTTCAGTTCAGTAACTCACCTGAGAGGACGGAAAACCTCTCCAGCTGTGGATGCTGTTAATGGAAAGGCAAAGGTGGAGGAAAGAAACAGCAAGTGAGGATTTGAGGGTACCCAAGACTAAAGCTCTAGCAGTTTTCAAGTGATTACTGTGGTCCATCCATGTCAGCTATAGTCCATTGAGCACAATGGCTGCCTTGGAGACCCATTTTCCAAGAACATGAGGCTTGGATGTTTTTTTTTCTACCTGTAGTTGAAGAAGCTACCTCTTTCTCGTCTCAGGCAGGTTCACTCCACCCATCCCGTCCTCACAGTGTAGGTTGGCTTTTCCTTCTGCATCTGTTTTCTCTATTTATAGGAACACCTTCGTCTTAGTTGCTGAAGGGTCAACCTCAGCCTTGGCTCCTAAGTCTTCATCCTTCTTATCACTTCTCTTGGCATCATTACCCTCAATTGTGGGCCACCACAATTCCAGAATCTGGCTGTGATTCCTCTACCTTCTTGTGGGATGTAACCATCATTTCCATTTCATTTGAGTTATTCATGAGCCTACCACACCTCAGATCTTCGTATTACCTTGAGTCTCTCCTCCTCCAAGAGCATCATTATGGAAACCCATTGGGAAAATTCTCTACTTCGGCTCTCCTACCGATATCAACTCTTACAGCAGCTTGTGCTGATTTTTTTCTTATCACGTGAAGCATGTGAGATTAACTGTTTTGACTCTTTTCTCTTGCCTTAAAGAAAGCAAACCAAGATCTGTGTGTTTCCTCCCAGAAAGGAGAGAGATATGCAACAAGGAAGGGGAAAATGTGTCTGCAAATCTGCAGCTTAAAGCCCCATGTGTTTAAAAATCATCCTTGTTTGCCGTTTTTCGCTATAAAATGTATAGAGAATCTTATCCCTCAGTATTCTACATCAGATCAAAGAAGCTTGTGTTTGGATAGCACCAATGCAAGAGGAGGGGACCCTCACTCATTGTTGCTCCAGAACAAAGGCTCAGATGCCAGCTGGGATGATCAGTCTGAAATGTCCTCTATCACCAAAAGAACCGGAGCAGCTCTGGGGCTGACGGCTGCCATACCTACAGCCAGAAGGCCGGACTAGTGTGGGTTATAACACCTGAATAGTACTTGGCATTGGCTTTGATAGACAGTGAAGGCATTGATAGACATTTTAACCAGTTTTATTCTTTGAGCATCTCACAACTTTTATTTCATTTCCATGAGATGGAATGAAAGCATGGTACTGACCAGTGAGAAGATGTAATCTTAATGCTGACTAACCTTAAGCCTCGTGTGAATTCTGAGATCCTCCTCACTGGTCACAGGAACTTCTGTCACCTCACCATTTCTATTTTCCCCTGGAAGCTGTTGTCTGTAGAGCCCAGGGGACTCCATACTCATGCCCCTCTAGTCTGGCTTGTTCAGTCCAGGTCAGCTGCTTCACTGGCTCCTCATGAACATCCCTGACATCCTTGCCTCCATGAATTTCTGTCATCCCCGCCTTCCCATTCTTAGCTGCACCACCCATTACCTGCTTCAATATCTAGAATGTTACATCATGCTCAGTAAAATTGCAAGAGTTATTTGTTCTTTATCTACCGGGTCCTTTGACGGCTCTAACATCCTTGATCCTTTCCTGGCTGACCACATAATGTATTCTGAAAGGACCTCAAACCTATTTTACTTGGATCAAGATCCATATTCCATCCCCACCACCAAACCCTGCAAAATCATATTTTGTGGGGGAGTAAGTCCATTTAGGGTGAGAGTTCTCAAATTTCTCTTTATTTACACCACATTTATATTTATATTTGCCTTTCTCTTTTTGTTTTCTTCTTGTCTCAAATAAAGAAATTTCCCTCTGCATTATCTAAAAAAGATGAAAATACTTGGGAGGGGCTGGAACATATTACCCCATGGAGAACAGAAGACCCTCTACACTCATAGACCAAGAGCATGCCCTAGGAGGCATTGGTAAAGTGTTCATGATCCAGTATTTTTTTGTCTTGTGTGTCTCTTTGCCCATTTTCCTATTGACTTGTTGTACTTACTTTTTCAGATGTTCTCTTTATTTATTAAGGGGGGGGGCAGAGAGGGCCATGCTAATTACACATGCACCTTTCCTTCAGAATCTAAACCTCCCCCTAAATAAATACAGATAGGAGACGCTGTTTCACAGAGCTCAGAGTTTAGTGGGAAAGGTGGCGTATAAAATACACTGCAGCCAAAGGACAATAACGGATGTCTACTCAAGGTACACTTGAAACACAAAGAAATGAGGAACTCATCTGGGGGTGGACACAGGAAAGCATTACAGACCAGAAACCGCTGAGCCGGGTCTTAAAGAATAGTGGTTCAGTAGATAGGCGGGGAGGTAGTCATAAAATACTTGTTAGATTAGAAAATGAAGGGCAGAACATATGTAGAAAGAGTGACAATATTTAACTAGCTCAGTCTCTTCAGGAAATGTGCAGACTCAGTCTAGCTAATCAGGTGGGAGGCAGAGTGGTGGCAAATGTGTCTGAGGACTCAAAAAATAAAATAAAGAATTTACCAAAGAAAACTTAGATAAACAAGGGGTGCCTGGCTGGCTCAGTCAGAAGGGGCAGCCAACTCTTGATCTTGGGGGTGTGAGTTCGAGCCCCAGTGTTGGGTGTAGAGATTACTAAAAATCAATAAACAAGTAAACTTTAAAAAAAATTAAATGAAGGAAGTAGTATTGATAAAACCAAACAAGTATTGGTTTAAAAATCATAAGAACAGGGGAACCTGGGTGGCTCAGTTTGTTAAGTGTCTTACTCTTGATTTCAGCTCAGGTTATGATCTCAGGGTTGTGAGATCAAGCCTGGCTTTGCTCCATGCTGGGCTTGGAGCCTGCTCAGGAATCTCTCTCTCTCTCTCCCTCTGCCCCTTTCCACCTACTCATAAAAGTTCTCTCTCTCTCTGAAAAGAAAAAAAATCATAAAGACAGCAGAATTATCAAATAATTCCAAGAGTTGTTTCTTTTTTTTTTTTTTTTAAGATTTTATTTATTTATTTGACAGATCACAAGTAAGGCAGAGAGGCAGGCAGAGAGAGAGGAGGAAGCAGGCTCCCTGCTGAGCAGAGAGCCTGATGAGGGGCTCGATCCCAGCACCCTCGGATCATGACCTGAGCCGAAGGCAGAGGTTTTAACCCACTGAGCCACCCAGGCGCCCTCCAAGAGTTGTTTCTTTAAAAGGGAAAGACCAAGGAAGGAGAGAAGATAGGAAGGGAAGGAAGCAGGGACGGAGAGAACAGGGATGGAAGGAAAAAGGAATATACGTGGAAAGTAAATTTATTGATGTTATATTTATTGAAGGCTTAGTACTTGCCAGGGACTGGACTATGTTTTGGGGACAAAATGGATGCATAAATTGATCTGCCGTCTGCTTTTGAGGAGCTGAATTTCAAACAGGGAAGTGCTTTTTTAAACATAAAACTACACCGATAAAATAGAACTACAAATTGAGGGAGGCATGAAGGAAAAGTAAAGAGTATAATGAGAGGTTATAGCAAGGTCAAAAATTACCTTGTGGCTGGGGGCTGGATCGTGAAAGGCATTTTGAAGATGTGACATTGAAGCCAACGTCTGGTGAAGAAGAAAGAGTTAACCAGACACACAGCACTTGGAAGAGCAATTCAAGCAGAAAAACAAGGGCTTGAGGATAGAAAGATCATGGTCCAGTTCAAGTAACTGGAAGAAGGTCGGTGGGGCTGGAGCCAACCAAGGAAGCGGAGAGTTACAAAGATTTATAGGTAGAATGATGGACAGACCCAGAGGAGTTGGGGGGTGGAAGTCCTGGGAGGTGGGACTTTCCTTTTGAAAACTGGAATAGTCCCAGGCCAACCCAGGTGAATTGGTCACCCTTCTGATAGGCCTTATTCAAGATTTCATAGCTTAGCAGAAGATGAAATGGTAGCTGTAATCAGCACAGGCATAGTGAGGATGGAGAAAACCGAATGAATCCAAGAAATATTAGAAATAAACCGACAAATTTTGATGATCAAATCAGAGCTTTGTGTTTGGTCACCAGTAAATAAGCAGGAATCCATTTTGGGACACTCTATCTCCTCCATCCCAGGGGTTGAGACAGACCCTGGGCCAGGAAGATACCTCAGGGTGCTCAGAAAAGAATTTGGAAGTCAGTTTTAACCTTTAAAGAAGGGGAGTATTCCTCACCCTAATGAGCAAAAGAAAACCAGGAAGCTTTTATTACAGATTGCACTCATGCTGCATTCGGATGGCACGTAGAGAAATGGATTGCTCCCCACCTCCGGTGCCCAGACTCCAATTTTTAACCCAGAAGAAATTGCAACTGAATTATGAAGTCCTTTCAAAACTAGACGTTTGACACATCTGTTATAGAAGCCTTACAAAAAGCACACTGGATGCCTGTAAATTTTATAATTATGTTAATTCAAACTCAAAGACACTCCCATGAATTTAAAAAAAATATATTTCCAGCTGAAATCACAGAGTTTGTTCTGCCTGCCATGGAGATGTGGGGGAATATTTGCTGTATGCACTAAATTCTCTCCTTTAACGGCCCATGTCAGGAGAGCAGAGGACCAGAATGAAGATGAGCGCAGTAGACCAAGGAGGAGAGTTTTATTGAATGTGTAGGTTTGATCCAGTTCAGAGGCACAGTCCCAGTGAGACCTCAGGCAGGTGTCTAGACGGGGGAGAACTTGCTCGCATCCCAAATGGAAGGATGCTTTCCTTGGACTTGGGAGCAGAATGCCAAGGCCGGGATGGGCCACCAAAATTAGTCAGCCCATTTTACATCTGTCATTTGTTTGTCATGGGTTCATACAGTCATTCGTTCATGTAATAAGCATTTATTGAGCACTCACTGTTTACAAGGCACTCTTCTAGTACCTTGGGATGTGTTGGCAAGCTAAACAGACATGAATCCATCCTCTTACTGATTTTATTGATTCTAAAGGGAGGATTCAAGTAATAAACAATAATAATATGCAATAAACCTAAAGAATCAGTAAGTTAAATGGTACTGTAACAAAAGAAAAAGGAGGATGGGGTAACAGAGAAAGAAGAAGGTGGTTGGGTAGATTGCACTATGAAGGTGATGTTTAAATTTTTTTTTAAGATTTTATTTATTTATTTGACAAAGAGCGAGTGAGCACAAGCAGTGGGAGCGGGAGAGGGAGAAGCAGTCTCCCCACTGAGCAGGGAGCCCAATGCAGGTCTTGATCCCAGGACCCTAGGATCATGACCTGAGCCAGGGCAAATGCCCAACCAGCTGAGCCACCCAGACGTGCCTGTAGGTGATGTTTGGAAAAAGATTTGAAAGAGGTGAGAGTCAGCCATGGGGATCTCTAGGAGGAAAGCCTGATTGATTGTGGTTTTATTTTTCTCTCCAAAATAGCCTAAAGTCATCTAAAATGGGTTTTTTAGGAAAGTACTCCACTGGGTGCAGAAGCTGGGTGGCGCTTGTGTCCCACCTGTAAGTCACGGGTCCTAGTCATTTTGTTCTATCACAGACCTTCACGAGCCTGCTGCTTCCAGAGCCTCTGCCTCAGCCCTCCCATGCTGTAGCATGTTGGAATATCATGCAATTGTCTTTAGGCGTTTATCTCCTGTATGAGGCAGGAGGGAAGCTCAAAGACTGGGGCAAACAGGGTCAAAACCTGATCTAACTTAATACTGACTGTCCTTGGGCAAGTGATGTAACCTGTATGAGTCTCAATTTCATTATCTATAAAGCTAAGATGGTAATAGTGCTCGGCATACAACAAGCACTTAATTAAAGCTAACACTTGCTGGTGGCACCCATGCTGGTGTCATCTCTTTGGAGGTAAGGTCCCTCTTGTGTTCCATCCCTATCCCAGATCAGCAGTGCCTAGTGTAGAGTGCAGCACACATAATTATGGTTACACATAGGGGAACACAGAAAATCCCAAAACAGGAGAACTCACCTTCCATTTCTGGTTGGTAAATAGCCACCTGTCTACTCACTAACATGAGAAGTTTCAACCCACACACATCAGAATTGGGTTTTATCTCCTCCCCCCACCTGCTGAATTTACTGTCTTGGGAAGAGAAGAGTAACCTGGTAAGGGGAAATGTGTGGCAGAGTTTCCTTTCTTAGCAACACGCTAATAAGCGCGGCTGTTTCTTATCCAAATTGTAGTATTTCCTTCTTTCTTTCAAATGAATTCTTTGTCTAAAATTAAAGGATAATAGTAGTATTAGTAATAATAATAATGAAATTAATTCTCTGGTGTGTCAGGCTGCAAAATGAGGTTAGGACGTAATTCTATCTATAGACGGGCTTCATAAAGAGAATCCAAACGTGGATCCCAAATGCCTTGCCCTATGGATAAAAAGTGAGGTATCAAATTAAAGAAAACGTTTCTAAGCTTGCTTCTCTGACTGCATGTTCGAGTTTCAGAGCTGGACCAGCAGTGGTGCTCAGACTCTTAGTATGCATTAGCCTCTGGTGGCCAACGTGCAGGTCCATCATTTCCAGCCCCTCTGGGATGTCGCAGCAGGAACCAAGTGGTTATGACCTGCAGCATCTCTGAGCTGCTTAAGGTTGAGAAGCCATGGGTGGAAATCACATTCTGGGCTGAGAAAAGCGGCAATATGATTCTTGCTGTGAGTTGGCTCCGGTACCAACATTAAGCAAAGAGGTCATTGTTATCTGACACTATTCGACATCCAGGGTAGGAAAACTATGGTCCCTAGAAACAAGCCACCCTATTTCTTGTTTGCATAAATACAGTTTTGTAAGTAAATTTTAGTGTTGGTTGTAGCAGTGACTCCTCCTCATTTCACAGTGGCCTCCTGGCCCATCAGCTGAATAGAAATCCTGCCAGCTTTCCACTTTCCTGGTGGATGTCCATGATCTGGAACAAAGGTTAGCAAATTCTGGCCGACTGTTTGTTTTGTCAATAAAGCTTTATTGGAAAAAAGCCATGCCCTCTTATTTATATATCATCTGTGAGTACTTTCCAGCTATCACGGCAGAATTGAGTAGTTGCAACAGGGGCCCGGAAAGCTTAAAATATTTATTATCTGATCCTTTACAGAAAATGGTGCCAATTCTCTTTCTACATGAATGAAGTTTCCTGAAGATTTGTTGCCCAGGGGAGGTTGTGAGAGAATTAAGCCATCACCCAGACATGGCAGTAGACACCTGCACTTATGCTTTGAGGCATCCGGGGACCAGCCTTGGACCTCGAAGCAGCAATCTTGTAGCAGCAGGAAGACATCTCTCACATTAAATTAAGGATGCTAATGTGAAATTGACTGGTCTTGTCTGGTTTTCTCTGTATTTAATTTTTAAGTTTCTTTGGTTTTAGAGTTGTATAAGAATAAGGATTTTTACCAAGATGTCTGTTTGTAAATATTTAATTTATATTTGAATAAAAATAATTTAAGCCATGCTAGAGCTCCTGGAGTTTTGTGAGGGGACCTGTATATTACTAGGGTTTGAGAAACACTGGTGAAGTATCTTTTTCCTCAGACCCTCACACTGGCTTCCCTGCCCTGTTTTCTCTCTGCACTGATTAATTAATTAAAAATTAAATATTTTACTTACTTATTTTAAGTAATCTCTAAGCCCAATATGTGGCTCAAACTTACAACCCTGAGATCAAGAGTTGCACATTCCATAGACAAAGCCAGCCAGGCTACCTTCTACTCTGATTTATATCCTTTAACCAGGGCCCAGAAAACTTTTTCTGTAAAGGGTAGATAGTAAATATTTTAGACAATCTCTGTTGTTTAGCATGAGGCATAAACAAATGGGTGTGGTTGGCTTCCACTAAAATTTTATTTATAGATACTGAAATTTAAATTTCATCTAATTTTCATATGCTGTGAAATATTCTTTTGGTTCATGTTCGACCCCCTAAAAATGTAAAAAAAAAAAAAATTCTTAGCTCACAAGACATGAAATAAAATGATAAGGAACTGGATTTGGCCCACAAGCCATAGTTCACCAACCTCTGTCCTTATTATCAATGAATGCATCTTTTTAAAAAGTCAGTTTTATTTTGTTCCTGGTTAGAAATCTACACTTGAATCCATGTTTTTTTGTTTTGTTTTGTTTTGTTTTACAAGATTAAGTCCATTCACCTAGGCATCGGATTCCAGCCTTTAGGATATTTTTCCAATCCCATTTTCTTCCACACTTCTCCAATGAGCACACTGAATCTATCATTTTCTCCCTGCTATTCTGACTACCCCACATGTCATCTTGCCTTTTCCATGTGGTCTTACCAGCCCAGAATGCACTGCCCCTCATTCTTCACCTGGCAAAGCCCTGAATTTTCATCCTAACCCCGTCTCTCCTGTCCAGCCTAGCTGTTCTCTCCCTACGGTCACATCGCATTCATTACCCCTATTAAAGTAACACTTGTGACATTGAATTTTCGTGATTTCTCTGAGTGTTTATTTATTTTTAAATTTAATTTTCTTTAAAGATTTTTCTTTATTTATTCGACAGACAGAGATCACAAGTAGGCAGAGAGGCAGGCAGAGAGAGAGAGGGGGAAGCAGGCTCCCCACTGTGCAGAGAGCCTTATGCGGGGCTCCATCCCAGGACCCTGAGATCATGACCTGAGCTGAAGGTAGAGGCTTAATCCACTTAGCCACCCAGGTGCCCCTCTCTGAGTGTTTTGTTGCCCTCATAACATGAGCCTTTTGAGAACAGGGATCATGACAATTTAACTCTGTATCCCTGACACCTAGCACAGAACCCTAACACCAAGTAGATGTTCAATAAGAAGGTTCCTAGTGAATGCTCCAGCAACTATTAATAAGAGACATAACAGCTACTATTTACCGAGTCCTTCTTTATACTCCAGACCCTGTGCTGAATACTTGGCATGCATGATCTGAGTTATTGTATCAGGTACAATACATTTTGCCCTTTCACTCTGTTGTTGTTTTTTTTTTAGGTCACAACTCCTTAATTTCATAAGATTCTTACTATATATTCAACAGTAGCATTTTAAAATCAGAGTTTAAATAGTTCGGTCCCTCAAATCCTACTGGCTCTGCTTTGTGATTAAGGCAATCCTATCCCCTCGCCCTACGGCAGCCCTGTGCCCCACAGGAAAGAAACTTTACCAAGTCCTTAGGGAGGAACAGATGAAAATGAACTGTTGGCATTTCAACAGAATTCCTCTTCGTCTTTGTCACTGGGCAATGTTAGGGGTATGCCCTCCTTTCCTGGAGTTGCTAGAACATAAATGAAGCCCAAGTTAAGTCAAAGAGGGCCTGGGGGACCTGATTGTGCATTCTCCTCCTGGCTGAGGAGGGAAGAGAGTCCCTTTGTTTGGCAGGGGATGCTTTCCAAATTTAGAGAGTCCTTAATGAGTCTTCAACTGCATTACATCCTGAGGATAATTCGTAATGTTGCCGCTCAGCTGTTCAGCCCCAATCCATCAAAGAAGATACACAGGACATGCAATAAATCCAGAATCTGAATCCATTCCAGGGGAGGAAAAGACATCTCCTTCAAGGTTCAATAAAAGAAGTCCATCCTGCTGGGGAATGTATTTAGAGGGGCAAAGAGTAAGTAAATAAGAAGACCTTGTCAGCTTTCGTGCACTCGTGACTCTTTGTGTGTCGTTCAAGAATGGTGCAGGAGAAATGGGGGAAGTCCTCATGACGAAACATAAAGGACAAAGCAGGTGAGATACTGAATTTTTCTGTGAACTTGGTATCACTCCACCTTTTCTAGCTCCTGGTTCCAAAGCTCCTTTGCAGAAACGTTCACAGCTCTTTCCTCGCCTGCCGCCTAGGCCCTACAGCAGGATCTTGGTGGGAAGACTCATCCTGAAACTGAATGAAGACACTGGAGAGCCAAATCTTTGGGGATGCTGCTGAGCAAGGTTGAGAAAGATGAGTGCGGAGAGCTCCCCAATGGATTGGGTGACATGAAAGCAGGAGTGACATTTGTGGAAGGATGATGGAAGGAGAGGTCGTAGAAAAAATGCATGCAACTGTTTTAATAAAAGTTCTGTGACAGGGTGGTATTGGCAATGGCGTAGAGTGGAGGGTGGGGTCCAAAAGAGCTTTTTCTGAGATTGTGTCTGTTTGTTTTTTAAGCAGAGGAGGTTGATCTATCTACATTTCAAAAGGATTCTTGATGGTCATCACTGATCTGTCTTCTGTCCTTGAAATTTCACCTTTTCCAGAATGTCATATATATACTGCGTGTCCCGTTCCAAGTCTGCCTTCTTGTGCTCAGCAAAATGCATTTCAGATTTATCCATGTTGAGTGTATCAATAGTTCAATCCCTCCTAATTGCTGAGTGGTAGCCCATCATATGCTCTGCCATAGTCTCTTTACCCATCCATCAGCTAAAGGGTCGTCGTGTCATTTCCTGTCTTCACAGTTATGAAGAGAGCTGTGGAAAGCATTTATGCGCCGGTCTTTGTGTGTATACAAGCTTTCCTTTGTCTTGGGACAATGCCCTGGAATGGGATAAGCTGAATCATACAATAACTGTATGTTTAATTTTATAATAAACTGCCAACCTGTTTTCTCAGTGAGCTGTGCCATTTTGCCAAATGTAATTTTTTCAAAAATCAGTGAATTGAAATTTAAATTTAGCAAAAGCCAAAGGGAAGGATCTGGTGGTGAGAGAGAGAGCAGAGGTACAGAGTGGAGCTGGGGACAAGCGAATCATAAAGTTTCCAGAACGAAGAAGAGAATGAGATCCAGAGAACAGGAGCGGGAGCTGCCGTCACACGAGGAACACCATCTTTCTTGTGCAAAGAGGAGAGAGAAGGTGGGAAGGCTGGTGCAGGGGTTAGTCTGTAAGCAGAGAGTTGAGAGGAAGTTCCCATCTTTGAAGCAGAAATGGGTGAAAATGGAAAGGAGATAGAAGGCTGAGAAGAGTGGAGAAGATTTAAAGAGGTCTTTGCAGAGTGGAGAAGCAAGCTGCTGGGAGAAATGTCATTAACGTGTCCTGGCTGAACTGGGCTGGTCTTCAGGGATGCCGATCTGCTTGTTGGAAGCAAATGAATTTGTGATGTCAGCCAGAGAGTAGCTGAAGTGCTGGCTAAGTAATCCCAGGCTGGACACACAAGGAAGTGAATTCAGGAGGAGAGGGTAGATGTCAGGAAAGCAAAAGAGTTGTTTTCATTGTCAAGCTATTGATTCAGCTTGGAAGTCACCCGAAGCTGTGACTGGTACTTGGCAAATGACATTTCTGCATGGCCAGCTGCTTCCCATTTCATTCTGCTGAGAGGGGTGGGGGTTGGAGGGGGTAAGGGAAGGGTGAGAGGGAGGGAGAGTGAGCAGGAAAGATAAGAACAAGAACAAGAAGAAGGAGGGAGGGGGATAAAAATAGAGATAGAAAGAGAAAGAGAGATACAGAGAGAGAGGGAGAGAGAAGAAGGACGAGGAGAAGGAGGAGAGGAAGAGGAAGAAGAAGAGAAGAGGGGAAGGAGGAAGAGGAGGAGACAGAGGAAGAGGAGAAGATGACAGAGGAGGAGAAGGAAAAGAAAGAGGAAGAGGTGGGAGAGGAGAAGGAGAAGAAGGAGAAGAGGAGGAAGAAGGGGAGGAAGAGGGAGAAGATGGGGAAAGGAGATGAGGAGAAGGAGGAAAGAAGGGGGAAGGAGAGGAAGAGAAAGGTACAAATAGAGATGGGAAGACAGAGAGAGAGAAGGAACTGGTACGTAATGGTGTGGTGTCATCCTGTCTTCCCGATGGCTGTGACACTCCCCTCTTGAAACAGTAGCTGAATCGGGTCCGCAGCTTTCCCAGCACTCTCAGAGATACCAACACCAGTCTAGTGCCCTCCTCTGAAGTCTGGGAACTAGCACCACGGGTCCCCTCCTCCACGCTCTATGTTTTTGCGATCAACTTTCTGCCTTTGTTCCCTACTTGCTAGCGGTGCTGGCTGCTCCGTGTAGCTCTACCTGAAAGTCAGAGCGAGTTTCCCCTTTTCAGTTCTTCAATACAGTTTAACACTAGTTACGATTAACTTCTTTCTGTTCCAATAACTCGTGTGCTTTCTTTCTTTTGAATGGTCCCTGAGGGATACAGGCGATACTGAACTAGAGAAGCCTAAGAAGTGAAAGAACAGTAGTAATGAAAGGATTCAAGGAAGTCAGTTGGAAGTCAGTTGGAGGTTTGCATGCTTGCGTTGGCCATTTAGAAGGGAAGAGTTTGGGAGTGATTACGAGGCAGAGGGTGCTTCGGGCAGGGTGGGTGGATGCCGAGATGGAGTGGAGGATAAGGGTTTTAGAGAAGTCACTGACCTGACATGCTTCGCATGGCCACCAAAACCAGTCCAGTTGATGGCAAGGGCTGGGACAGAATGGGAAAATGTGCGCCACGATGACCACAGTCCCCCCCCCCCCCCCCCCCCCCCCCCCGCCCAGGGGTATTAGAAAGTTAAGAGCATTCTCATCACTAGGAAAGGAAACAGTTTTTCCCCCTTCCCCGTTTTTGTATCTATATGAGGTGATGTCTGCTGACCATACTCATTGTGCCGATCATTTCGCACTATATGTACAGCAAATCGTTACTCTGTACATCTTAAACTTGCACAGTGCTGTGTGTCGGTTATATCTCACTGAAATTGGGGTCGGGAGGGAAGTAAATCAATAAAAAGCCAAGTCCAGAATATCATTCAATTAAAGGGATATGGAAGGAATAAGGTGTCAGAATTGAACGACCTAAACTTCAGAAAAATAGTTGTTTTTTGTTGTTGTTGTTTTGTTTTGAGTGAGATGAGTTGATACAGTTTTACTGAGAGGTCTGTGGAGATTTAAGCAAATGAAAAATACACATCGTAACTCCTGAATTGAAAGACCCGATTACTTCCAATTATCTCTGATCTTAATTAATCCCATTAACCTTAAAAATAAAACTTCCTTTTATTTCACTAGCCAAAAAATGGGTTTCTTTGGGAATAGCTGAGAATCACAACCCGGAACCAACAAATTGTCACAAAACCACAGACAAGTCTGGACACACACGGGCGGAATGCTCTTTTATAGGGGAAAGCAGGAGGGGGCTGTTGTAAACTAAAAGCCTATTGGGGGAAACTGGGAGTTCAAAGTGTAGTGGCTTCTCATTGGCTGATCTGTGACTGTCTCTCATTGGCTACGCTCTTGCCTGCGGAGGAAGAAACCTTCCTTCCACCTGCTGGGTGTCCACGTGGGGGTCTAAAGCACCTCTCTTCTTGTGGGATCTGTAATTGACCAGTGCTGGGCATGAAAGCTCCCCATGCCCTCTTCCCAATTCCATTCTAAATGAGGTTTCCTTTATTTTGGGGGAAGGGGGGCGGAGGGTACGAGCATTCAACAGATATTTATGGCATTATAATGCTAAATTGTGAAACAGTAAGTTGAAGACATAGGAATACATAATCAATGGGACAGACCAGAGAGTCTAGAAATGCCCCAAAGAAAATTATATGGAAATTTAGAATATGATAAAAGTGGCATTTCACATTTGTGGGGAATAATAATTTGGAGATAATTGCTTACCCATTTGGAAAAAATATATTGGATTTACCAGTGAATACATAAGGGAAAACAAACTTTCTTACTAAGTTACAAAAGTAAGGTTAATAATCAGTGCAAACTTGGTCTGCCTTGAGCCTGATATTCTGTGTGTGCCGGCAGGGGAGGGCCCTTGGCTACTGGGATAATATCCAAAGGCCCAGTCCCTTGGGTCAGGGTCTTAGAGTTGGAAGAGACAGAAGGCTAACCTCAGGCTGGTTTAAGATAAAAAAGAGAATTTGGCCTATCCAGCTTAAAAGCCCAGAGACAGACTGGGAGATGGCTCCTGAAGGGTCTGCAATGATGTCATTAGAACTCTGTTTCATACTCTTTCCAATCTCTGACTTCCCCTCTGTTGGCTTCATTCTCAAGTTCTACCACTTGATACCAGTACATCTGAAGCCAACTTCTGCCAGACTCTGGGGCACCAGAAAACAGGTAACATTCTCTCCCAGCAATTCCCACGAAAGTCCTTCTGATTCCCATTGGCTCAGACTGAGTCACGTGCCTATTCCTGAACCAATCATTGTTACCAGGAGAATACAGAGTTTCTATTGGCCAGGTCCAGGATGCATGTCCTTCCCAGGATCCAGGTATAGAGAGAGTGGACTCCATTCAAATTATATAGAGTAAAAATGAGCAAAAAGGTGGTTCTCCAGTGGAACTCAAGGGACTTCCTAAGAGAAGAGACTAATAGATAGCTAACAGTAATAATGACAGCAGGTGTCTCCTACATCAACTGATAGGATTGGGGTGCTTCTCGTACTTGTATTTTGTTTACCCGAACCCCTCCCCAGTGTCTCGTCATGCTAAGATATACCCAGGATGTGCCTGCCCTTGACCTCCTGAGGCAGGATGGAGTCCTTCTTTAACCATAAAGCTCTGCTTAAACAAGACCCAGCTCCTTATCTATAGGAATAGCCTGGAGAGCTTGGGTGTTGTGAATATTTTCTTTTACGTGAGCAATCTTTCATTCATCAAATATGTATCAAACATATTCAGTGTGCAGGAGCTGAGCCCATAGTGAATATCAAATGTGGTATAAATCAAATGTTACCTAGAAACTATGGTTCATACTGATGGGCACCACCCTTGGTGGCCAGCCTTAGATTACCACCAAGAACATCCCTATCTCTGGCTCATTGCCCCATCTCCCTTGGCCTGCCATTAAGGTTCTGATACACATCCTTCCTGAGTCCACATAGGTGTGAATCATTCCACACCACTGTGGTGAAAGCTTCCAGAACACCAACTGATACTTTGAACTAATTTGCCTCTTGGGTCTCAATCTCTCCTGCTCACAGACATTCTCATCCAAGCCAAAGACAAGAAAGCAACACGTTGGCTGAAATTGAATAAAAGTCAATCCATCCGCCCTGTGGTTTCAGAGTGGGCAGGATTCATCCCCCAAACATTTGAGGGGCTCCTGCAGTGACCAAAGGATTGTATGCAAGAAGAAAGATGAATAAAATGTGGGCCCAGCATCCCAGGGGTTTGCCATACACTTGGGAAGAAAAGCATGTCCAGAAATGGCTGCAAAAACAAGAGTGATGTAATAAAAGCTATATAGTGACATTGACAAGGAGTTACAGAAATGGAAGCATTTTCTGACAAGGTGTGAGAGGGGTCAGGATTGGAGAAGCAGACAGCTGCTTTTGGTAAGTGGGCCCTGTGAGCTGAGCTTTGCAGAATGGCTGTAGTGTTTTATAATTTATCCTAAACACTTTACCTTTCCTTAATGGTTCTCTGTAAACTCTGAGCTTCAGCCCCAAAATACCAGCTGCTTAGGCACAGTGGAGATGCAAAACATTCTCATTTTTATTAGTTGTCTGGTGCCGTGTAACAAATTACCCCAATACTCAGTGGCTTAAAATAAAACACATTAATTTTCTCATTGTGTCTGTGGGTTGGGAGTTCAGAGTGGCTTAGTTGAGTGGTTCTGATTTAGGGTCTATCTGAATGTTGTAGTCAAGATGTCAGCCAAGGCCTTGTCTATAAGGGTTTGATGGGATGGAGAATCTGCTTCCAAACTCACCCATGTGGCTGTTTGCAGAAGGCTGTTGGCCGGACGCTTCGGCCACCCTTACCATGTGGAACTTTCCATAGGGTTTCATGGGAGTCCTGACAACATGTCAGCTGGCTCTCCTTGGAGTGAGTGATCTGAGAGAAAGTAAGAATGTAGCCACTGTGCTTCCTATAAGCTCATCCTCAAAGGCCACACACTGTTACTTCCACTTCATTATATTCCTTAGAAGCAAGTCTCAAAGTCCAGCCCACACGCAAGGAAAGGGAAACTCAACTCCACCATACATGCGATGGAATATGAGAGAATTTGGACATATTTTGAAATCACCACAATACCTTCATGCCTGTCACTGTGTTGCTCCTCTGTTCTTTCAGGTAGCATGGCTCCAGAGTCAAAGTGGAGTCTTGGATCTACCACATACTTTCAGTGTGACACAAGGCAAATAACTCCTCAGGCCTCAGTCTTCTTATCTGCAAAATGCGAATATTATCAACATCCACTTCATATGATTCTTGTGAGGACTAAATGAGGTAGCACATGCAAACACTGTATGGGCAATACATGTAATACACATAAACACATGAATGTTGGCTTTTTTTTTTTAAGTTGTTACCCACTCTCATCTGCACTTGGCAAACTCCTATTCTTTCTTTTTCTTTTTAAGAAAGATTTTATTTATTTATTGGAGAGAGAGAGAGCGCGCATAAGCAGGGGGAAGGACAGAGGGAGAAACAGGCTCCCGGTTGAAACAGGGAGCCTAACATGGGGCTTGATCTCAGGACCCTGAGATCATCACCTGAGCCAAAGGCAGATGCTTAACCAACTAAGAAACCATCCAGGAGCCCCATTCCTGTTCTTTCAAGACTGAATTTGAACGCTTCCTCTTTTGCTAAGATTTCTAGATCTCCTGGGTAAGAGATCCTGAGAGATCTCCTTTCACCTCTAAGGGACTCTAGCATTTTGGTTATTCTTATAATTGGTACTTTTCAAACTGTGTCATCGTGGCTTAATTACAAGCCCCCCCCCACCCCCGGCCAATTGGTGTGTCCCAAGGGGACAGATTTCCATCTCCTGGGAGGCAGATTCTGTGGAAGGAGAAGAGAAGCAGATTACAAGCAGCCTGTAGGAGACTCCATTTTTCAGCCCAGAGTTGGGGCCATGAGGAAAAAGAGGACTGAGTTTTTATGGAAAGTGGTTTCCCAACCACAGCAGCCTGGAGTTAACACCAACTGCTCCCCAGGGTCATCTAGTGGGAGTTCTTGGAGGGAATGCTGCCTTGGGGAGAGAATCCTCTCCATCACAGCTCTGACGCCAGGAGCCCGGGCACTCATTACATGTTCAAACACGTCCCAGGGGCACTGTTAACAGGTTTCACATACAAGGAAGTACATTTTCAGGAGCATGTGATATTCTGGAAATGTCTTTATGTGGGAGAAGAACAAGTCAGGAGGAGGGATGACTTTGAATTTCCTGGGCATCCACGGAGAGCTGGTTTTGCTTAGCAAGATGTTAGAAGGGCCTGAATTCAATCAGAACTAGTGCCCCTTCCTCTAGTATGTTGTTGGGGAGGGGTGGGGAGAGGTGTCTGCTCCACCCAGGTGGTCCCAGGCTGCTCTCAGCAGAAAGCTCCTGGATGGTGCACCATAGAAAGTGTGTTTCCAGGCTTCACCTCCCCCCAGAGTAACAGACTATTATGCTGTTATTTAAATGATGCTTCAGAGGAGTTTTCCACATGGTTCTCATGGCTATGTGAGGCACTGACTTTTAGCCCTGTTGGCTCCACATCTTGTAAGTAACAGGCTAGTACATTCCCTCCCTCCCCAGCCTGTCCCATGGTCACGTTGAAAATTATAGTCTAGGTTCTAGGAGATGGACCAAATGTAAATAACTGATGGAAGGTCCAAACCATCCTGAACATTTTCAAATGCAGGTGGGGGGTGTCTCAGACATCCCTGTCTATAAGATGGGCCTCGTGGGCATCTGTTTTGAGTTGCCTACTCTGCCTGCATTCGAAAACCACAGGTCTCTCAAGTCACGTAGTGTGGAGTGGAGGGGGAGGCTGGTCCGATTTCCCTCAACATCTGGCTCCAAGCGTGGACATGTGACATGGGCCTAACCCGGCTAATCAGCGCTCTCAACCACCTGGTGGAGGTGGAGGGTGGAAATAGATAGGACTTGCATGTATGGGGATGTGTGGTAACTAGTCTTACTAAGGTGGTGATTCTTTGTAGGGTATATCAGTGTTGAATTACAGTGTTGCACACCTGAAACTCATGTAATGTTGTACAACATTTTTACCTTAATAAAAACGAAAAGAAAGAAGGGCGTGATATCGGCTCTCATGAAGTTGAAATTTCAACAGAGGACTAAAGTTAAGAATAGGAAAAACTGGGGCGCCTGGGTGGTTCAGAGGGTTAAAGCCTCTGCCTTCAGCTCAGGTCATGATCCCAGGGTCCTGGGATGGAGCCCCACATTGGGCTCCCTGCTCAGCGGGGGGCCTGCTTCCTCCTTGCTCTCTGCCTGCCTCTCTGCCTGCTTGTGTCTGTCAAATAAATAAATAAAAACTTAAAAAAAAAAAAAGAATAGGAAAAACTATCACTTAGGGCAGAATATGTTAATTACTAGCACAAAGAAAGGAGGCAATTGATCCAGCAGAGGAGAGGAGACATTCTTAACAGGGAAGGTAGCCTTTGGCCTAGGCCTGGCTAGATTAGGTTTAAGTGCGTGGAAAGATCTACACTTTTCCTTCTTTCTTTCTTTCTTTTTTTTTTTTTTTAGAGATTTTATTTATTTATTTGACAGAGAGAGCAGAGAGAGACACACACAGAGAGAGGGAACACAAGCAGGGGGAGTGGGAGAGGGAGAAGCAGGCTTCCCGCCAAGCAGGGAGCCCAACACGGGGCTTGATCCCAGGACCCAGAGAGCACCTGAGCCGAAGGCAGATGCTTAACGACTAAGCCACCCAGGTGCCAGATCTACAGTTTTCCAACCAAAAAACCAATGAAGACAAAGGCAAGAATATGAAAGCAACAACTTTCATATATGAAAGGACAAGCCTCTTGGATTGGTTGGAACATAGGGTACTAGACGGGACAAAAATTGAAAAGACTGATATCCACAATGGAAGATCTTGGTTTTTTGTTTTAAGATTTTATTTATCTACTTGAGAGAGAGAGAGATAGAGAGAGAGCAGGAGTGGGAGGAGGGGCAGATGGAGAGGGAGAAGCTGACTCCCCAGTGAGCAGGGAGCCAGATGCAGGGCTCAATCCCAGGATCCTGGGATCATGAC